>QGMK01000028.1:0-61171 GCA_007825345.1 Lachnellula suecica | reverse complement strand
CCTCATCATTTTCCGACTTTCCTAAGGGAGTACGGAAAATAACATCTTCAGCCTCAGTTTTGCCCTCAATAATATTGTACACCCAATTCAACCTCCCGCCCTCCCGCTTCGACAGCATATACGGCCTTATCCTATCCCTATATATCTCCGCGGTCTCCGTAACCATACGGACGCCCTGCCGCGAGTATTTCTTAACATGCTGCTCGGTACACGGATAAATCAGATTCAACTTCAGATCCGACAGTTCCCCGGATTGTGAAGAGGGCGAAGAGGCTAGGTACCAGAAGTAGACGTCGTTTGCGCCGAGGTTTTGTAGGGTGCTGAGCGTGCAGGGCAGGGAGGTGAGGTAGGCGGATGAGGAGGGGAAGGGGGCGCGCTCGAGGAGGAGGATGGCGGGTGAGGAGTGGACGGTGCCGTGGAGGATTATGCGGCGGCCGGCTTGGTCTGCGGGTGGTTAATTGCTGTACTTCGTGGGAAGTTGCGTGGTTGGTACCTTGGTTTAGGACGCGTTCGAATTTGAAGGCGGGGATGAGGGAGTGGGGATCGGGGTTGGAGGTTTGGTCGCCCATTTTTTTCACGAGAGTGTATACTCAAGTAAGGTTTCGAGAGGGAGGTTGGATGAGTACAAATCGGCTATTTGTGGCTCAATTGCCAAAGTTGTGTTGAGGGAAGATAATTTGAGCTTCAGCCTTGCAAGGCGCTGTAATCAGAAATCGCGGGGTCTGTGATGTTGGGGGAAACACCGATATTTCGGGGTGACATTTCAACGTTTCAGGAATAAAAAAAAAAATCGGCTCATTAATTCGGGATACTCTCAAGGTTTCATTAAATTATATCTTTATTAAATATTCACATCGCTTGATTAAGCCAATTCGGAGGAATATACAGTATATAAAGTCTCAGTCTCAACCAACGCCTCCTATGCATACCCGCTCTCCATTTTCTCATGATTATCATTATCCAGCCGCAAAAGTAGACCTCTTCCTGAGCTTCTCCCCGTACAGCCACAGCAGTATAGGCGCTGGCCATCCAAGTCCAATGGCAAGGAATGCAAGCAAGCTGTTGCCCCAACCATAATCCAAAGCAGCGTACATATACGGAGCAAACAGAGGAAATCCAAACCCAGCCAAACTTCGTAAAACAGTCGCCGCTCCAACTGCACTCGCTGCATATCTTGTATACGAATCAACAATGTACGTTTGAATGCATTGGAAGCCGATGATAGTTCCAGCAGCAAAAATAGCCGCCCCAATGTTGGGAAGGATCCAATGGGTATGAGCTTGCGCAGTCCATCCGTACCAGAAGAGGCCGATGGGAACAAGTAGTGCTCCTGGAATCATAAGTGGGACCCGGAATTCTGGCTTTCCTACGCCGTTGTTTCGTTTCTTCAGCGCGCGATATATCCTGTCTTGGCATGGAGCGCAGACTTGTGTCCCGATGAAGAACCCAGCTCCAAGCGAGATGTAATTGAGGCCACCGATACCAACAGATTCGCCGTACTCGTTCTCCCACAGCCCTGGAAAAGTTGAAAGAACCAGGTACATAAGCCCGTACAAGTAAGCCATGTAGATGGCAAGAACTTGAATAATGACCTGTGTCCCGAGGAGCTTGAAAGGACGAACAAGAGATACCTGGAGAGTCTTCATGACAGTACGGTCTGGACGGTCGTACTCCGTATGAAGAGCTTCGTTTCCAGTCTCCTTAATGAGCTTCTTCTTCTTCCTGTGCAAGAGAACGGGTGGATACGTTTCTTGGAGGAAGAAAAGTCCCATGAGTTGAATCAGACCATCCGCAATGGTGGTAGCATAGAACACCCAGCGCCACGTCGTCTTCTCTGTGATGAAGCCACCCGCAATTGGTCCTACGGCAGGTCCTAGTAGGGGGGCCAAACTGTAGATCGAAATTGCTTTTCCACGCTGCTCAGCCGTGAAAAGATCACTGAGAACTCCTCCGCCTATTGCCAATGGAGCACTTCCACCCAATCCAGACAGAAACCGGAATGCAATCTCTTGACCTTTTGTCCTAGCCAAGCCGCACCCAAGATTGAAGAACAAGTACATCAGATTGGCACTCTGCAAAACAATAGTCCTCCCGTACATCTCTGATAACGGACCGAGAAACAGGGGCCCAACAGCATACGCCAGGACAAAAATTGACAATATCAAAGACTGTTCGACTTCATTGGTGACATTGAATTCCTTGGATATTGCACTAAGTGCAGGGGCAACCATGGATGAAGATACGGGCGAGATAAAGGTGAATGAGGAAACGACCAACGTTGCGGCCCATTTTCGTTTGAAGCTCCAATTTTTTGGATTGTTGGGATCGTCAGGTCCTTCCCATCCAACTAAATTGGGATCTCTTTGACTCCTCCCGCTCTTGGTTGTTTTCGATTTCTCCAGTTTGGGTCCCGCTTCAACGTCCCTCTCGTCTTCAATCCCATCTCTTACTTCTGGTTCGATATCTGCACTCGATTCTTGTTCAAGATCTTCCGCCGGCCCTTTCTCTTCTACTTCGGTATCGTCGGTACTTTCGTCGTCGACATCCTCATCGCCGTGATGGTGTTCATGGTGGCCATAGTGTTGATAATCTGGATGCGCTCCTGATATGGATCGAACGAGCGCTGGTCCTGGGGAGCTCGGTCTAGATGCGCCCGACCTTTGAGAGACCGCCCCTGAAGTGTTCTTCCTCGACCTCGTCGCTTTGTTTGAATCTGCCATAAACCTGTATCGTTGTCACTGGTATTATGGTAGTAGGTGGAGGATTTTACGCTGATTGAATGGCAAGAAGATTTGAGAGCTGCTTTGGGAATGGGAATTCTGGGCCTTACGGAGAGGATGCATAGAACCTTTATATGGAAATTGTAGGAAGCAGTTAAGCATGAGCCACCACTTACGAAAGTACCTAGGTACGCTTTGCAAAATTTAGCTACGTCGTAGACATGGAGTTTACAGACTAGGAAAGCTGAAGGTGCCGACTGGCCGTCCTGGGGTGGCCAATCAGAATGCTGCATTTCGACGGCAAACCGGCCAACCTAGTATCAGACGGGGAGGAAGGCTCGAGGGAAGGGTGCATTGAGCTAGGTACAAAGCTGCAAAAAGTTGTGGCGGGAGGGCCGGTGCCGATTAGCCGCTTCACTCCGGGTTGTCACGGACTCGGACCAGATGCGGCCGGCGATAAACTTGAAACTTTACTTAACTCCTTCATCGGTAGAAAAGTTCCGAACTGTCGACTATCTGGTTCTGATCTTGTGTCTTTATAATTAGGACTGATATCTGGCTCTGAAAAGGTTATGGGTGTTGCGCGGGTGCAAGCAACCTGACCAGCAAATCAACAAACCCAAATTTAAGAAGCAGCTATTGAACCCCCACCAAAGCAACATATTCTTTCGTTTTTCTCATTCCTAAGAGCATTGTAATAATCTGCAGTGAAACTGTAAGAGGTACCGTATAAAAAGAAAGGCGTGTTATTTGAAAAGCAATAACCGATTAATAAAGAATTTTGAAGTACGCTTTTAAGCCCTTTTATAATTTTCTTTGAACTTTATACTTATACCGGAAATAGCCCTACCTAGGTAAAGCAGACCTTGATATAAGCAAGAATTGCGCAATCCTCTTTCAAATATAAAGGAAAACAAATATAAGCTTCTTCCAGAGTCCAGACTGGATTGGGGACCTAGAAATATACTAATTGGCAGATCATGCAACATCCCAGACTAGCTGCGCGTTTAAAGTTTAGAATCTCATCATTTCAGCCCTTGGAATAATAAAAGGGAATACCGGAATTTGTAGTCTTTTTTCATGGCTTGAGACTTTATCGAATTCCATATACCTATCAATAAGTAACTTTAATTCGTGGTGCGGTACCCTCGTTAATAGCTTATAACAAACTGGATAAAAAGCAAACAACATCTATTCAGATCGGCGTATGGACTCGTGGGATCTGCCATCTGCCATCTCGTCTTATCGATTTTTCAAGTCAGTGGCCCAGCATCCCACGCATCCAGCCCACCGCTTGTCCAATCACCGTGGCCTATTAGAAAGCGGGAGTCCCTTATCAGTGTCAGGACAAGGTGGACGAGGCGTCCGATAGGGGGGTAAAAAGGCCAACCACAGGCCTGCGCATGATATGCATTGGGGCTTCTATTTGCTTTTGCACGGGAGGGATTCTCGAGTATGAGTAAGGTCCATTGATTGCATATCTGGCAGGCGTGCCTGTGGTTTTGTCAGCATCATTCACACTCCGGATATTGTATCGAGCTCACCTCCACTCCCGCAGTTGCAAATTTGCGTGGCCTGCTTGGCACTCTTCCGCTGGAGCTATACACGTTCAGATATCCCTATCGGTCTTCGTCAACAACGAACAAGTTTACGAGACCACCGAGCGGGGCGCCGCACACAATCGCTATCGGATTGTGATCCCACGGTCCCTGGGCTCCATCCACGCCCCACCATATGGCAGATACCCAGGATGCGGAGCAAGTGTATGCGCAGGGAGGAGTTGGTGGGGAAGGTGGGATGGATATGAATACGAATGGAAATGGACCACCGTCGAAGAAAAAATCGAGGAGTAGCAGAGAGGCAGCTGCGATTAAGAGACGGTGTGTGAGCACAGCCTGCGTTGCGTGCAGGAAGCGAAAGTCAAAGTGCGATGGAAACACGCCAAGTTGCGCTGCATGCTCCAGTGTGTATGGAACGGGTGAGTCGCGATAGATATTCAAGACAGGGAACTTCAACTGATGCTCCTTTTACTAGAATGCGTGTACGACCCCAACAGCGACCATCGACGGAAAGGTGTATACAAGGAAAAGATTGATAGTCTGAAAACACGAAACTCGACCTTGCAAACACTAGTACAGGCCATATTGAACGCAGCTGAAGACGATGTGCCGAATCTGATCAAGCAGATCCGTACATGTGAAAGCCTGGATGATGTTGCAGACAACATACTACGGCAGGAGCAGGGCCTCGAGGAGGAAGAGGAAGACGTCGATGATAACCCTGCATACACGATGGCAAACCTCCCAACTTTCGAAACTGAATTATCTGGGAAGATGGGGGAATTGAGGCTTGAAAATGGATCAGTTCGATTTCTCGGAGGGACATCAAATCTGATATATCTAGACCCAACAGACAACGACGACGGGCTCACTTTATCGGACCCCTACCAGCAACAGGAAGATCCCCTCACAAGTTGGACGACAGTGACCATGGATACTGAAGTCATTGTCCACTTAATCAATATGTATTTCACCTGGCACTATCCTTATTTTACGACCTTATCAAAAAGTCTCTTTTATAGAGATTTCCTCTTGGGTAAACCTGTGGGAACTCCGAAGCGGACGATTTATTGTTCCAGCCTCCTCGTCAATGCTATGCTGGCTCTAGGATGCCACTTTACGAACTCTCCAAAAGGCTGTGCAGATCCGAACGATCCAACGACGAAGGGTGATGCCTTCTTCGCTGAGGCAAAGAGGCTCATTGTGGAAAATGATGAGTATGAAAAGCCGAAATTGACTACAATTCAAGCACTTTGTTTGATGTCCGTTCGAGAAGCCGGATGTGGACGAGAAGCAAAGGGCTGGGTGTACAGTGGTATGAGTTTCCGAATGGCGCAGGATATGGGCCTGAACCTAGACTCTGGTGGGATGACTAATAACAAGGAAACTATGGACGAGGGGGAAATTGACGCTCGAAGGATTACCTTCTGGGGTTGCTTTCTTTTCGACAAATGTTGGTCTAATTACTTGGGCCGATTGCCACAACTGCCAGTCTCAAATATCACTGTCCCGAAGTATGATGTTTTTCCAGACGAGGATGCCGACACTTGGTCGCCTTACTCCGACAACGGTGTCAGCCAATTACACTCTCAGGCCTCACGGACAAGAGCAGTTGCGCTACAAATTTCCGCTCTCTGCGAAATCAGCAGTGACCTGCTAATCTTCTTCTACCACCCTCAGCATCTAGAAAAATCCGTAGGAAGGACTCTGGAGCTGAAGAAGTTGAGCGAATTACAGACACGGCTCGAAACCTGGCGGAGAGAACTACCCAAGGAATTAGAGCCGAAGGAAGGGCAGCTACCGAACGTCCTCCTTATGCAGTACGTTAAACCTCAGCAGTCGAGATAATATCCACTAATGTACTGCAGCATGTTCTTCCACCTCTTGTATATTCACCTTTTCCGTCCGTTCCTCAAGTATAATCCTTCAACTTCACCACTTCCATCACACGTCTCACCTCGAAAACTATGCACTCAAGCTGCAGCTTCTGTCTCAAAGCTCATGCGTCTATATAAACGAACCTACGGCCTCCGCCAGATTTGCAACATCGCAGTGTACATTGTCCACTCGGCTTGCACCATTCATCTCCTGAACCTCCCCGAGAAGACCGCGAAGAGAGATATCATCCATGGCCTCAAGCACCTCGAGGAGATTGCCGAGGATTGGCTATGCGCTCGCCGAACTTTGAGTATCCTTAGTGTTTTGGCCAGGAAATGGAAAATCGAGCTCCCTGAAGAAGCATCCCAAGTCTTTGGTCGCACAGATTCAAAATTTGGCTTCTTTAGCACAGCAGATGTGCCATCGCCCAAGCAGGAGCTGGTAGTTGCTACTCCACCATTTGCCGCTCCTTCAC
Source organism: Lachnellula suecica (assembly GCA_007825345.1). Lineage (NCBI taxonomy): Eukaryota > Fungi > Ascomycota > Leotiomycetes > Helotiales > Lachnaceae > Lachnellula > Lachnellula suecica. The sequence continues at coordinate 54,539 of QGMK01000028.1, read as the reverse complement.
CTCCTCGTCAAGCCCAATTACTACCAATACAGCCGCCATCCAAGGTTCCTCGCGACCAAAACCAATTACAGCAGAGTCTTTACAGCTATCTTCCAGACTCCCAGGCTATGCCACCAACTAACGGCATGCAAAGGCCAACCTCAGGTGTACAAAACGCCATCAACAGCCATCAAGAAGCAGCATCCAGCACTACCGGATCTATGAGCATTCCCACCGACATAGGCGTATCTTCTATTCCCTACACACGCAACGTATACAGCGCTCAGTCAACCTCAACCCCACTCTCAACTTACTCAGCTAACACCGATCTTCCACACACAAGTCCCACCGATCCACCAGGCCAGGTCACCAGACAGGTCAGTCCGAACACCATGTTTGGAGGTGTGGATGCGTTGGTTGAGAGCCAGGATTGGTGGCTTCGAGATCAAGCTAGTCTGGCAGTCGGCTTTGATAATTGGATGGGGATGGGGACTTCAGAGGATATGGCCGGTACCAACGGTAATGGGGCATCGACGGGTGCCGGTTCGGGGTTTTATATGCCTCAGAATAATGGCCGCGGTGATGGATTTGGCGCCGATGACGATTGGAATTACAATTAGGTTTTATCTTTTCCCCTCTCTGTATTTTTGGGGTACATCAAAAGCGGGATTAAGATGGAAAGGCGCTACGATTATGATATGGATATGAATGATGCGGCAGTAAATGAAGCGATGGAGTTGAGATGGCAAGATATCCGGACTATCTTTGATATAATTAAATGGATAGAGTTACAAGTACGCTTGATGCTAGATCGAGCTCGTGAAGGAGGGCAATTACGACCCAGGAGCGTAGGCGTTAGCTCACGTTCACCCAATATCGGAAATTTTCACTTGTGAGCCCTGTTTCTTTACATTTTATACTATATTGAATACGTATAAGAAAAGAAGCTGAATGTCTCACAAGCTATGAGACATTTAAGCCGCTAAATAGCGTTCGCAGAACATCATTTTGGGAAGTTTGTGAGGCACCATTCATTTATTTTTGCACTCATCTTCGGGGATTTTCTATATTATAAAGCCTATGCATGGTACGACGACTCACGCGATGTGCCCTCACCCAGCCAACCCAGGGCCGACTACCACAATCCCGAGTGCTCTTTCAAGTTTCAAGCTTCGCCGAGGTGGATTGCTTTCAAGATAACCGCAAGAAATTGGTCCAAGCTGAAGCGATCTAGATTGGAAGGTGCTCGCACCTCAATCCAGCTTAGCCTATCCAAAAACCTACGTAATACAGCAGAGAAGGCCATTTCCAAGAGTGCTATAGCCATGGATACAGATACCCAGAATTCCGATTTTCCCAAAACCCTGGCATGCAGCGAAGATCAAACCCCTCACCCCTACGTCACGTGTCGCCGAAATCACCCACTGAACCCTCAAACTCTCAACCCCAAAATCTCCAAGCAAAAGAAAAGTCTAAAAGTCAATTACCTCTCCCGTCTACACGCAATTCGCTGCTGCCCAGCGCCACTGCCGCCTAGTTCCCGTCCCAGCAAACACCACATCTTTCGGCTATTAAAGCCCCAAGTTGCCGGTAGGGACTTACTCGTAAACCCAAAAATGCCACCGCGGTATCCCTCCACAGAAGAGCCCATTTCAGCAGCTGCACCTGTGACCGCGGCTCTGCTGCCGCCTCTGGCCGTCCCCACGCATGGCCCTGGCGGCACATTTACGGTAATCTCGTGCACGCGTGTCGCGGCGTCGCCTTTGAAGGCGCTGAATCTGGTCAGGGATACGAAAACGTGGCCGCAGTGGAATAGTCTAAGTCCACGAGCTGTCTTGTTGCCTAGGTCTAAGGGGAAGGTGGAAGTGGAAGTAAAGGAGGTTGATGGGGAAGGAGAGGGGTTTGGCGGTGGGGATGAGAGCGAGGGATGGCTGCAGGTGGGCACAAAGTTGGTGACTGATGTGCATATGAATGGGGATGGGTTGGTGGAGGGTAGGAGGCGGAGTCGGGTGCAGGGTCTTGCTGTTACGCATATAGAGCGGATTGATGATGAGAAGGAAGGCGTGAAGAGGAGTGGGTATATGATTGCGTGGAAGGCCACGGGTTGGTCGCATGTAAGCAATTCTGGGCCTTTGTGCTCTCACCCCCATTTCTTTTCCAGTTTTATCTCATGCACTCCAATTTACTCTTCGCTCTTCCCAAAGAGGAAATTCTGACTCCTCCGCCTCCCTAAACCTTCCTAAATGGAAAATACTGACTCCCCAATGTTGCAGTGGCAAGTGCATTCGGAGAGAGTGATGGAGTTTGTGGAGAGGCCGGAAGGAGGGACGGACTACGTTTGCTGGGAGACTTTTGGGGGGATGTTGGGCCCGTTGGTCAAGAGAGTGGCGGCTAACACGTTGGTCGACCGCTTTGGAGATTATGCTAGGGACCTTAAAACTATGCTCGAGGGCACTGAGAGATCGAATGAGGATGCTGGAATAGGGGAGTGGGGTTTGAGGCGGCGAAGTACGTAGAATATGGAAAGAGCATTGCAAAAACACATCGCCCTCCTGCTGGACAGGGTTAAATAATGGGGCCCCTGAAAAGTTTTGTGAACTTCGAGACATCCAACACCACACCTGCGATACCTTGATTCCTGTTTTTATGATGGCATTGATGAGACATTGTAATTGGATCAGCTGTTGAAGCTCGTAATTTCGTATTTATTTAATGTTTGCTTTTTGTGGTATAGACAATAAAATAGAGACATTACTTCCGATAAAAAATCTCTCCCCACAATAAACGCCGCCCACTTCATCCCTGCCTCATCACAAGGGCCCGAGGTAAAACTATATACAGCCGAAGAAAACACACACATCAGCCCTATCCACCCATAGCTCCAAATCCAATGTTCCCAAGTACATTCCAGTCGTTCAATCATGTGCACTACTCGGATGTCCCAAGTCTAAGCATTATGTATTCCCATTCCTCAATCCCGAAGCGACCATAGATCCCCACCAAAACACCAACAAAACCGCTCACGACTCAGATGAGGCAATTAAAGAGCCAACCCAGTTCCATCGCCCGTCCAGCGGTATAGGGCTAGCACTTCTCGCCGCCGTAGTTGCTGCTCGCCGAAATCTTCCGGCACGCGCCCTCGAACTTGGGCTAAAGCAGAACGCATCACTTTGCGGAAATTCCTCTGTTGACTGTATTAGTCTTTGTAGCATTCCCAGAAACAAAAGAACGTACCTGATACTCAGTATTCAGTGTGACCACACAGGCCTCATGTGCGCGCACTATTGTCTCACAGGCTTTGACGACACTTGGGGATGCTTCCACCTAGAGTAATTATTAGTAGCCATTTCGAAACAGTCGTAGAAACCGGGGTACGTACTTGTAACTTATCTGCAATAAGCAAGAGTAGGAAACTCCCCTGCAGAAGGTACACGCCAAAGAAGAATGGCATGAATTCGAGACCTGGATCATATTCGAGAATGTTGTTGATAGCTTCTGCAGCGCTCACTGCATGACCAGTGGCATTGATGAAACTTTGCGAGGAGATCCATAAGTCGTTGTCGTCAAGGAGGGAAATCGGATCCCATTTTCCTGTTAAAAGGATATGTAGTACATGCATGACATGTGTTCCGTAGGCCACAACTATCCGAGTTTGGATATCGGCCTCGGCTATGTGCGCTGTTGAGGCTGTATGCACCGACTGAACAGATGGCGTACCGATGTTGTCAGGGTGTTCGGCGGCATTGGAAGCTGCGATGCCTTCCATTGAAGCTTCAGGCTCTTCGTTTGGAACAATGATGTTCCTTGACTCGAAATCTCTGAGACTTTGACCATAGGCATCTAACTGCCTTGCGATTTCGCTGGCATGATCATCCCATTCCTGGGCTGATCTGAAGCCAACGCCGAATCGAGGGTGGTTCTTGGCGTGGTAGAGATCTACAATCTCTCCGAGAATTGTCATGAGTGGTAGGAAATATCCGAATATGCTATGCCCAGTACATTCAAAGTTAGGTCCTCTCCTTCTAATCCGTGGTGTGCCACTCGGGGAAGTAATATGAATGCTTGAATCACCAGTATAGAATTCTCCAGTCTATGAGGATCAGTTAGCATAGGCTTCCACAAATCATGTCGTAAACTTTGAGACATTCTCTTTCTGGATACTTGAAATGTTTCAGCGGTGACATCTTGAATGAAGGCCATTTCTCAGAAATAAAGTGTTCATTGTCACGCAAGTATCCAGATTCCAGACTCGAGACTGAAAGTGGTACTTACTTGCCATAGAGTATCATCCATTGGCTGGAGCAGCCCGTCGCATTCAATATCCAACAAGAATAGTGGCCTATTGTAACACAATGCGAGATGCCTATCAACGGTGTACGCCAGCCACCAAACTCTCCTCCTCTCCTCTCGCTCCTCTTCTGTGATCATGCCTGTCGGTGCGTCGTCGTCGGCTTCTCCGTCTGCATCCACATCATGGATACCTTCGGTTGACTGATGGGGTGACATTGTCCCGTTGCTCTGAGACATTGAGGCGGGACTGTTGTGGGGTAGCTCTCTCCCAAGTTTCAGCTCTCGCGCCAAAGACCACGCCGCGTTCCACCATCTTAAACTAGCGCCTTTATACTCACTTGCTGACACAACGGTTGCAAGGTGGATATAAGTCACAACATCATCAAGAGTTCCAGTAGCACCGAATGCTCCATTTTCTCCTGTCAAGCCATCTGGATTAACAGATCCGGGCATTGAGACGCCCAGACCTCCCAAGGCAACACCGTTGATGACAGTGTTTGAGAAGTTTGGTGAACTTCCCCCGTCAGAAGGGCCATGAATAAGGGGCTTGAGAAGGCCAACGGTGAGTTCCAGCAGGCGCTGACAGATCCTCCCTCGGGAAGAAGGGGGTGCTGTCAGGAAGGCAGCATCACTTGTCTGAGCAACAACCCACAACATGCTTGCCAGCAACGCTGGAGTACATTGTCTCGGTTTGGTTGGGTGAAGTATAGAGTGCTTTCGGAAGACATATCCAAGGATATAGGGTGAGGTGGGGTGCATCAAAGCCGATGACGAACTTGCAAAGTACAAGTCGAGTAGGTCACAAGCCAGAGATAAAGGGATGATGTTCCCTAGGTGTGGGATGAGGGGTGTCAAGACGGGGTAACGGAGAGTGGTGTTGAAGTTCTGCGTCACGTGCTGCTGATACTGATTCGATGGTGATGGCAAAGACATCCAGCCTCCAGGTGATGCGGCATCCGACCCCATGGGGAACCCGGGTAGAGGGCTATCGCCTAAACGAAAGGGGCCCGGAGTATTTCCCGGATAATGAGTTGGACTTTGGCCCTGAATGGCGTAGGGGAGATCTGTGTAGCCGGGTAAAGAGCCCTGTCCGGCACTGAAGTTTGGATGGCCACCATTGCCATTCATCATGTGGGTATTGATCGATGGTCGGTACCCGTGCATGCTAGAATAGCCGCTCATATTCAGGGACGCGGGGCTTTCGATTTGATCCGCTTCTGCGCGACTAACCATGTGAGGCTGATGTCCATTGGAAATCCCCGTGAGGCTCTCGAGGCTACCAGCCCGCAGCCTTCCTTTAAGGACCTCCCGCGCCGAGCCATTCTCGAGATTTGTGGTGTTCAGACTCAGAGATCTTTGTTGCTGAGGTCTTTTGAACTCGTCGCTCGGTAGGGAGGTTGTGGCTGAGCCGCTACTCTCATGTCGAGACTCAGTAGGTGATCGCTCCTCAGAAGATTGACCTGTGGGAGACTTCTGCCCGTTTGCCGCTGCTGCTGCGGCTTGTTGTGCCAAATCTTTGCGTGAAGCTTTGCCGCGCTTCTTGCGCTCCCGAATGTATTCGCAACCCAAGCCGAACTCTAAATACAATTAGTACATTGCGCCTCAAAAGTTCTCATCTAAGAACTTACCAACGCAATGAGCACAAGGGGCCTGCCCGTCGCATTTTGTTCTGAGCTGATTGCATTGATCACAGGCTCGGCTGATGCGCCGCCTAATTGGTCCAGATGCGCCTGTACCGTTGGACCGGCCGTTGGTAGGTCCAGGCCCATAGGGATGTTGTCGGTGTTTGTTATTGTGATTTCTATGGACGTGAGAATTTTGGTGGATATCGACGTGCTGTTGTAGTTGTTGCAAAGCGTATTGCGACCCGTGTGCGAGAGTATCTAGACCCGAGTGCATGTGATTGGAAGGAAGATGGCCGTTGCCCATCATGCCGCTTGACGGCAAGGCATTGTAGGTGGAAAAACGATGAAGAGGGTTTGAAAGCATCTCGAAGGCTTGAGTAAATCAACGAAGCATGAATGAAGCTTGGTGGTGTACGGGGGGGAGGTAGTTAAAGAAGTGCGGAGAAGAGTGCTTGACAGCCTTCACAAGATGTGCAGTCGGAGCATCTATAAAAGATCTACTCGAGCTCGATGCGGTCCGGGGTACGTCTGGGTCCCTGCACCTTAGTCTCCCTAATCATCAGCAGGACCCTTTGTGTGAGGCAATGTGGAGAGAGGAACAAAAGTTTGGGCTCCAAGGACGGCGCCACCAGGTGACAGGGCAATCAATTGTAATGGCGGGGTCTCAATATGCATAGAGAGAAAAAGAGGGCATGTCCAAGAGTTTATTGCTCGCGAGTGTGGAGAGACAGGGGTCCACCACCTAGTCACCACCTAGCTGCTGTTCCAGGTCTGGTAACTTAATAAAGTCGCTCCTGGCCGGTCAGGCATTGGACGTGAGATCCATAGCTTGGTAGGCGAGGGTTTGTTAGTCGAGACCAGCATGACGGCGGCTTGAGCTCCGAGGAGAGGAGGCTTCACGGGCACCCTCCGAAAGGGTCGAGTCAAAGGCTCAAGGGTGGCTCAGAATGCAACTCCCCTCGAGCCTTGCCATGTCCCATAGTGGGTCTGAACCTGTGCGGTCAGTGGAATTTGATGCTTGCACTGATGCCGCCGTGCAGCATCGATGCCGACATCTCACTCACTCAAACGGCCGGACTATCCCTTTTCGGAAGTCAAGTTGCTGAGCGCAACACTTCGCAACCACTGAGGTGAGTGGTGGCACTGGTGGAATGTAGTGCTGGTGCAACCGAGCCCTCCACACGAGATGAGGCGATGAACTTCGACGAAGGCCTTGAGAGGCGCGCTAGAAGTGTCAACCTCCACCTTTTGTCCACTCCACGATCTCGCTCTAGCAAGCAACGAGTTAGGCTTTCACTTGGTGTTGAGATGGCCACCGGTAGTGGAACCCGCACGATCGATCACGAACTCCTGAATTATTGCGCCAATCACAGCCGCCCAGCTTACGGTTACGGTTCGAACCGTGCAGCTTCTCCGTCTCAATATCAAGAGGCATAACATATATGAAGTGAACTCCTTTGACCCTTCCTGTCTGTTCCTCGCGCCCGAAGGAGGAGTGGTGGTACAGCATCAGAATCTTTCTAGCTGCTAGCACGGAGCAATAACCACATGTCGTGCATGTACTTGCTGAACCCGGGCAGGGTTTGAGGCACCAGATGGAGGGCCACTCGCGTGAAAATTCCTGACAATCTCACAGAGTTCACAACTGGCAGGTCGGTCCGTTTGCAAACATGGGGTTTCCATTGGCCACAATTTCGCTCCAAGGCGGCCCCCATATGAAAGTTTAGTGTGGTCTCCGCGATCCTTTGGAGCTCGTAAACCATCAGGCCTCGAAAATAATTAATTGTCGGCCATGGCCTGAAGGCGCACTCTATGCGCAAGACATGAGGGAGGCAAAAAAATATCGTTACCCCGGATCTTCGTTCTCCTTACGCTCCGCAGCAATATCAAACCCCATAATGGGATGGTGAAATTGAAGGCCTATGCAGGAGCAATTTGTGAAAATGTGGAGCCGTGTCAGGAACAACAAATATCAGATCGAAGCATTCGAGAAGAAAATGTCAAGGGAGATCGTCGTAAAGAAACACTGAAACCGGAGAGAACCCTTCGACTGGTTGGACTAAAGAGCAATATCGCGATTGCCAGCCCATAAGTCAGGTGGCAGGGCAAATCCTTACAAAAAGGGGTTAGTGTGCTTGGTTCCAGCCTCCTGGAAGCGCGGGCCTATGCAGCTCGCATAGTCGGAATAGGAACAGTACTGTCGAGCACTATGGCGTCTGTAGCCGGACTTCTTTTTTTAATATCAATATTAAGCTTATGATGCGACTCTGGGCAGAAAATCCCATGAGATCAATCTGATACAGGCGTTCCTGGAATTAAAGCTTGCATATCTACTTTATATCCCCGATCAAATCGCCGAATCATTGAATAATCCCTCGATTTCCCCAGAAAAAGGCGGAGGCTGTCCTCAATCCTCCCTGTTCAGAAGCGTTAGGGCATGCAGAGATGTTCTCGGCAGAACTCCCGAGCACCCGTCACTTTGATCAAAATCAAACAATGATTCAAGATCAACTCCCAGGTGATCAGATATTGTTGGGAGGTCATGTCATATCGTCGTGAAGTCGAATCGGTACATAATGAAAACGGAAGCGTCTTTCGGAGCAGCGGCATGACGAAAACTAGATTGTTGCAATCTCGGTCGACTCAAAGAAAGGTCGAGAACTAGATGTTTCCTTGATATTCGCGAAGTAGTAGTTAATGGATCGGCATGTCTCTCGGGACCTTTTCACGTGGTTGGAGCTCGTGTCTGTGAGACATTTCCTACTATGGACAGGGAAGCCAAATAAAGCATCAAGTCATCTCCAACAAGTACCATTCAGCTCTCGCCCTTGAGACGTGGCCATTTTGGGTACATACTGGCCAGCGCTTCATATCCTCGTTGGTGACAAGTAGTGCAACACATGCAATGCGTGCTTATAGAATCACAGCTGAAGCAGATGGTGAGCCTTACCAGACTGCCAGAATAACGCGGAAGCTTCGGTTAGACCTGCATGCGGCATCTCAAGGGCTGCGATAAGTGCAAGTGTAGGTTTCACGTGATAGACCCCCGTCTCTCACAACCTTGCCACTCTGCCACTTGGTCATACATAATTTGTACAGGAAGTTGTGCCAAGAGATCCCCGCCATTTCACAATCCTGACAATAGTGCAATATCGCAATATCGCAATATGTAGAAGCTCGTCCCATCTTCCTTCGTGCCGGTCCAGTGTCTCATGGTTGTGGTCCTGCAAATTTCATCGATTTTGGTTCGACTGTTCGAGGCTTCTCCAACCTTCAGCCCCACCGGAATGTGGGATTCAAGATACGGAGCATCGAAACAGGCAACTCCCGTGCAACTACCGAACGCCTATCTCCTGAGTCCTGCCTGGTAAATCACGGGCCTTGCGGCGTAAACCACCGTCGGGACCGAGCTTCGAGCTTCGAGCGCCATTCGCACGTTTGACGGCATGGCTGGCTGGCATCAAGTGGACGAGGGTAGGGTTGAAAATTAGGTAAGATGACTTGGATGTGGCAACCGCAACACTTGTGCGTCGCACACGAGGCGTTCCTTGCACAGGATCTGACTTCAGACAATAAACCGCGCAGCTCGCATTGGGAGCAGAAAGGGGAAGTGCGGTAAGTAAGTAAGGTGTTAATGAGGATGGATGTAAGGCAAGCAGAGGAAGGAGGCTCTGAGTTGCTGCTTTGATATTGTCCGGTTAGCGAGGAGGCTAGGCCTCATTGAAATGGCAGGCGCTCCTTGCAACTTTGACGGAACACCAACTTCTCTGTGTGTTCCTCGGTCAGCAATTATGGAGCCTTGAAGGCATTCAGAAGCCAGTAAATGCAAGTGTGGTGGAGCGTTGAATCGTATGAGATGGAGGGAAATGATCAAGGGTCGCCACATCGTACCAGTGCCCTTCTTTTCTTCTGGTGCCCGTCCTGGGCCGTCCACGTCAATATTGACCTCGCCACCCAATCAAAGGGAGCTGGTTGGGCCATTCGAAGTCGAAATGATGCGTCCACCATTGCATCTTTCTAGTTTCTCAATGCAAAGTTTATATTTCTCATAAAGTTCAACAATTCCAGCCAAGCGGTGGAGTTTTTGCCCCTCTTTACACGTCATTGATTATCAACCCGAGAAGACTCCAGCTCTGAAGAAATTTTACATATATCTACTTCTTCCAATCTCAGCTTAAAATATAAACGCTCAACCTTTTGACACTTTTTGGCCCTTCAAATTATTAAGCAGATCCGTTAGAACATATTTCCCCCTTGCTTTCTTAAGTCTCCACTTCGTACAAGTAAATAACTAAGTTCGACACTGGGACGGACACTAAGAGAGAAATTGCGTCAGATAACCATAATTGAGATTTCTAAGTCTCGAGATCCGTCAATCCTTTCCGATATATAAAACAACGGTCTCGAATTGGCATTTCTGGCTTGTGTACCCCCGAAATTTTATATAATTTAATCTACTTCGGCCCTTCTTCATCATGTCTAGAATTCCCAAAACCAACAAGGCCTGGACCATTGAAGGCAAAACAGGCTTCGACTGCTTGAAGCTCAACGATAAGGCTGCAGTTCCAGAAGTTTCTGATTATGAAGTCTTGGTCAAGTTCCACGCTGCTTCCTTGAATTACCGTGATCTGATCATTCCGAAAGGTAAGCATTGCCACCTCCGAACCCAGCAGCAATAAACTCCAAGCTGTCAAATTGCCACCCAAACCCTAACACCCTACAGGCCAATACCCATTTGCGCAAAAAGATGGCGTTGTCCCAGGCTCTGATGGCGCTGGAGAAGTTGTCGCCGTCGGTCCAAAAGTAACACGCTTCAAGGTCGGCTCCAAAGTCCTCACCCTCTTCAACCAAGGTCACCTAGGCGGCTCCCTCAACCCTCAAACAGCAGCAACCGGTCTCGGTGGCGTGATAGACGGGTCATTGCGTCAATATGGCTCTTTCAACGAAAACGGCCTGGTCGATATGCCACCTTCGCTGAACTGGCTCGAAGCAGCAACTCTTCCCTGCGCTGCACTCACTGCCTGGAATGGTCTATACGGACTCAAGTCCCTGAAGCCAGGCGAGGTTGTGCTTACCCAAGGAACCGGAGGAGTGAGCATTTTCGCGGTGCAATTCGCCAAAGCCGCGGGCGCGAAGGTGATTGCTACCACAAGCTCGGCGAAGAAAGCAGAGCTACTGAAGAAATTGGGCGCGGACGAAGTCATCAATTACAAAGAAGTGGCAGAATGGGGTGAGAAGGCCAAGTCGTTCACAGCAGGCGGAGAGGGCGTAGACCACATTCTCGAAGTCGGAGGACCAACCACCATGGCGCAGAGCTTGAAGGCTATCAAGATCGATGGCGTTATTTCCATTATCGGCTTTTTGGGAGGAGCGGGCGAGAAGGAGCCCAGTTTCTTGGATGCGCTGATGAATATTTGCACGGTTAGAGGTGTTTTGGTGGGAAACAGAGTCCAGTTTGAGGAGATGAATAGAGCGATAGAGGTGCAGAAGATCAAGCCGGTGGTGGATGAGAAGGTCTTTACGCTTGATGAGGCCAAGGAGTAAGTCTTACTCCTATTTTTCCGGAGCAGAGCTAACCGAACGCAGGGCCTACCAATACATGTGGGACCAGAAGCATTTTGGCAAACTTACAATCAAGATCGAATAACAAAATGAATAGATATTCTCCATAGACGAAATGACAATAAAATTTTCCATCTATATTGGCGTCCTTGCTTGTAGTGGTTGAAACTACAGGCACGGCTTTCTCCCCCGTGAACTTTACGGATCCAATATGGAAGTTTTGCTGCGCATCGCACTGCCAATTAGATAGACTCTCTTCGATGTCCTCCTTGGGTTGGCTTGTCTTTGTTGCACATCGCAATCGGAGGTGTCAAAGTCTCAATTCTGCTCAGAATGGGCATTTTGTCATGATTTGAGCTTCCAAGCGTCATTCCACCCCACTTCCTGGCTCTTGCCCCCGTTTCTCCAAATCGCTCTCAAAGTGGTCGAATCGACCAAAAAGGGCCCCGGATACGCTTTTCAGGAATTGCGATGTGCAACGAAAAGTCTCTCAAGCTCCCAAGCTCCCAACTATTCACTCCCCCTGGAACTTCGATCTTCAACAACCCCGCCCCGCGATCTGCAACACCAGCTGAAAACCATTGGGCGCGCACATGTACGCCCCGACTCTCAGCCGCTCGAGTTCAAAAATAGCTGGCATGCGCCGTGGAACAATCAGCCGCTTTCCCGTGCGACCTGCCACCGAGCAGCTGATCCCTCGAATGCAGACCCTCGGCCAGTCCCAGGACTTGTATCAACAAAACGCTCGGTTTTGGATCGGGGTAAAATGGGGAGTGGGCGTTGGATATTGGAAAAGACGGAATATTGAACTACTCGTCAGGACGTAAGGCTCTAACAGAGAGTTGTGGTTTTCGTTGAGATTCGGAGCATCACTTCCACTATTTTCTCCTAACCTTTCTATCACTAGGCAGAGCTTGTATACTTTCACATAAACTGTAGGAACTTCTGACTCATTGTCTATTTCAACTGACATCTATCCACACATTAGCTACTCTCTATCGCATCCCAGCTCTTACACGCCGAGGAAAAAGCAAATGGGTATCGCATTTCTCGTTTCTAGACTTTACGCCACCTCCCACTTGAAAATATCAAATATGTAAATCAAAAGGCATCCATCTATTCATCCATTCATCAACATCTAACCCCCCTCTTGTCCCAATATCAACGCTTCTATCTTCGGCATCAGCTGCCGGATTCGGAAAGGCTTCGACATTACATCGTCCTGAGGTATTATTAGTACACGAAGGGGTAGGGAGAGGTGTAATGGCTTACCATCCCAGAGTCTCTTGCAGCAGCAATCTGCTCGCTCCTAGCATTGGCCGTCACAGCAATGATGGGCAAACGTCTCACGACGAGTCCTGCTCCCTCCATCTCTCTGATCTTGCGGACGCACGTCAGGCCGTCCATGACCGGCATCTCTAGGTCCATGAGGATGATAGATAGTTCCTTCCCATCGTTCTCCTTTCCCTGGAAGTATTTCGTTTGTCTGATCAGATCTATTGCTTCTCCTCCATGATTTGCCACCTGGATTGCCGGGAGTTAGCTCTACTTGTTTGGTAACATAAAAGCCGCAAGACACCCACTAGTCTCCCGGGGGTAAAATATAAGAAGTGACGCTACTTACGTGGACGAGACATCCCAACTTCCGTATTTGCTGAGCAAGGATACGCTGGTTTACTAGATTGTCTTCAACAATAAGGACGTGCCAGTGACTTGGATCGGCCCCTGGAGGGCTCGGAGTTGAAATCGCCACAGATATATTGCCAGAGTCAGTAGAGGATTGTGGGCCGGGGTGCAGCAACCTAAATTTGGATGATCAGCTTTATATCTTTGCGGATGTTTAATAGTCCAAGGGAAGACAGGAGCATGAAAGAATGAATCTCCGTTTGTGCTTACTTTGATGCGGATCCCTCTTCTCTGACCATTTGCGAGAGATTGGTAGCAATCCGTGCAGAAGATTGCAAGTCTGCATTGATTTGCGTTGTCCTGGCCAGGCTGTTCTGGACTTCGCACCTCCTAGCTTTCACATAGAATGCGAATGTGCTCCCTACGCCAGCTTCCGATGCAACTCCAATCTCACCTCCTTGTAATTCAGTCAGTTGCCGAGAGATGAAGAGTCCGAGACCACTTCCGCCATATTTGACATGCGTTTTTGGTGACGCTTGAGTGAAGCGCGTGAATAAATTCTTCTTCTCATCAATCTTCAACCCGCAACCGCTGTCCTTGACTTCAAATCGTAGATATACGATCTCACCGCCTCCCCAATTGGCTGATGCCGTGACATCCGACCGGGCTTTCTTCGTTGGGAAATATTGAAAGTCTGGGGAAGCTCCTGGTGGTGGTTGGTTATAAGCAGAGAGGGAGATATCAATGGTTCGCTTCTTTTCGGATTTCGTGAACTTAATTGCGTTGGTCATGAGATTAATCAAAACTTGCAGCAGCCTGCTAGAGTCAAGCATAACGGTATCAATACTCAGTTTGGCCCATGAGTTCTCGACGTGGAATGTCATATTGATGTCTGTCATTTGGCATTCGGCGACAAACATCTTCAAAGCTTGTTGCACAATTTGAACCGGTTGAACGGGTATTGGAGTTATGAGCAATAAATTCGAGTCGAGCTTCGAAATGGTGAGAATACTATGGCTTCGTCAGTATTCAATATTGCTGCATATGCTGGGGACAGACTCACTCGTCCACAATAGATTTTTGATGCTGAGCACAGAGCTGAATTGTTTCAGCAGACTCAATGCCTGCTTCGAGTACGCTAGCAAGTTCTGGGTTGAGTCCTGGGTTTCCAGCCATGGTCTCTTTTAACGATGCGGAGATGCTATCTGCACATTGAATGACGGCACCTGTCATGGGATCAGCCGGCTGTCGCTTCTCAAGATGAGTAAAGGGAAGAAACTCTGGATGGCCAGTGAGTTGTAAATTGGATCCCTTCGTTCCAACGAAGGAATCCACAATGGCAATGATCTCTTACTAGCTTCTCGTGCCTTTTCATCACTCGCTTGAGGCGAGGCATTTACACGATATTGTAAGATAACACAGGAAACACAACTTACTCAGAGGGTTCCTCATTTCATGTGAGGTAATATCAATAAAGCTGTTCTGCGCTCGCCGAGTTTCCTCGGCTTCTTCTAAGCGCTTGTTTTGTAATTCCTTGGCTTGCTGGGTTGAAGTTAGTAGCTGTTGAGAGAGTTTTGCACGTTCATCGGCATCTTTAGCGCTTCGTTTCTGGAGAGTTATGTCCGTTACGGAGCCCATGATACTGGTGAGGTCACCATTCGTGCAGAACTCTGGCTGAGAGGCTGCCAATATCCAAAAATCCGATTCGTCGCCAGTTATGGGATCACGCCAAGGTTTGTTCAATTTCTAAAGAATATTGCATCAGCGAACTTGGTCCACGAATTAATGGGGTACGTGCGAGAGGTAAAAGGAAGAAACAGCATACCAATTCTCCTGACCAGGGCATTTTGTCCACAGTAAGACGCTTCCATCCATTTCGCATATCTTCAGCGCTATGGCCGTCAAGGATTTCCATGAATGACATGGGGCGATTGACATCTCTTAAATGTCCTGTCATTTCATACCAACGTTCATTCGCTTCTAGCAAGACACCATCTGTGCCGATCGAATACATCCCTACTGAAGAAATCTCAGCCATCCGTTGTAAACGACTTTTTTGAAGCGCAAGTTCTTCTGATAGCCTGGTTCGTTCTAAGGCTGCAGCTTCCGCAGCGGTTAAGCCACGTTTGATTTCTCCTTCAAAAAGGGTGACCGATGCTAGTGATGTAGCTAGCTGCCTGTCTAGAAGACGGATGAATGCTGAATAGTCGTCGTCGAATCGTCGACGTGGATTGACACCGATGACCAGAAATCCCATTACATTTTCTCCATTCGTCGGGCTGTCGGCGTGTATGAGAATTAGCTTGGCTTTTCGGAAGGAGTAAAAATAACTCTCAGGAGTAGTAGGGGGAGAATCGTAGAGAAACTTCATTGCAGATAGAGAAAAATGAAACCAGAATATCTTACCGCATAGGACACACAATTGCTTCTCTACACGCATCACCATAACCTCTCCATTCGATGCCTTCTATCAAAGACTCTGCCAAAGAACCATCTGTGAGTTTCAAAAGCTTCGGCTCCCGAGTAGACATGGCGTCACGGAAAGATGGAATGAACCCTCCTTTCGCCCGTTTAAGATCTAAACGAGTAGGAGCAGCTTGATGCCCCTCGGGTACACCAATGGTTCCTTCAAGAACGCATGACTTCATTGACTGGCTGCTTTCCGATGAAATGGAGCCATCTTCGTCAACATCGCTGTCTTCAACCACCGAATAAATGAGGGCGAACGGAAAGTCGAACTCGTTAGTGTCGAGGGCCTTCAAGATTCTGGGCCAAAATTCATGGATGTTTTGCGCCATGGCAGTCTCCTGGCCTAGGGAAAGCAAAGTCTGCGTGGCTCTAGCATTTCGTGTTTGTCTAGTAGTCTCAAATGGCGCATTGTACATGCCTAGAATACGAGATGTGCCGCCGTAGAGGGGTGTCAGCGACCAGGTAAAGAATGTCTCTTCAAGAAAACCATGGCGTTCAATAGGCAACATTTGCTCCGTGACGGCAACGGATTCTCCTGTCCGCCTGCATTGTTCAAATATGTCGGATACACCATCCCAAAGCTCTCGAAATCCATGTCCAGAAGTTGTGAAACCTGCTCCCATCAAACGAGGATGTTTGCGCCCCGCAACCTGATCAGCGTATGCTTTATTGTACATCACAGTCAACTCCTCTCCCCAAAACAAGGCAGCCGGGTGTGGATTTGCCATTAATAGATTAGCTACTTGTCTGAACTCTCGCGACCTGCAAAATATCCACAGATTAGTATCGTACACTCAATTCAGCCTTGGGTCTTGTTGTATATTGAAACTTTAAGGTAGGGAAAGCGAAGGCAATCACAGGATTACCTGAAATGACTTACCATTTTTTCATCTCTCCCAAAGGAGTAGTGCTCCAATCGACACTTCGAGCAAAGATAACATGGGGAGAGAGTTCTCCTACAGGTTGATCTAGTGTCCAATCCGGAGTTCCAGGTGTGACGAAGGATGGTGGCAATGCTTCAGCCATCATGCTGTCGTCAGATGTAGTTCGAATGCTCTTGGTTCGTATTCTATGTAGATGGTGTGCCTTGTCGATACCGGTAGGCTGTTGAGAGGTAGTGGCAGGTCGCGGGGAGGCCTCCATATCTGATATTGATTCCCCAGCACACTCTTGCCCACTGATAACTAGCCACCTATCCTGCACTTTAAATCCCATCCAGCTAATGCCACAAAATTCGTAAGGTGCAGACAAACTCGATTTGTCGTGGGCCAAGGATTGGATCCATAGCCGGAACCCACTGGTAGGAAGCTTTGGCGAAGATGTGGGCGAGTTGACTCTATTTGTGAAAGGTATTATTCCTCTTAAGTGAGGATTGGATTGAAAAGCCCTATTGACAAAATCTGGCGTAAAAGTGTCGTTGGCATTGGTGTCCAGATTTAGAACGAATGTTGGTCGAGGATCCAGCTCCAAAAACCCTCCAATTCCCAAGGCCGCGAAGTCGTCGTCGAGTGTTTTCCCTTCCACATTTTCAAATGCTGTATGCGAATTGGTCCGGCTAACTCCCTGTTCCCCAGAGTTCTCATGGGCGGACATAGCCCGAGTACGTTTAACTGGAGACTCAGAAAGCCCCTTGTCGGAAACTTTCTGGGCCTTCCTGGCGGGGGACGCCATTGGTCTGTGTTGCATTTATATAGAGCAGAGGCATAGGCTGTAGGAGTAGCCTGCCGTTAACACAATGGCTTGGAGTAGTAATTCGACAGACAGGTACTGCCTTCGTGCGGGGCCGGTATTGGCTTCCTTAGTGCTGGGTAGCCATCAGGGAGCCGGTGCTTATGAACGGTCTCGTGCCTGGGAGAAATGCCTAGCTGCCGCGCGAAGTTGGGGCTTTGCTTGGTCCTTGATGCGAGTGATTGTGCTTGCAATAGGTGGTTGAGAATAACGTTTGCGCGAGGGCTACCCCGCTGGGATCGCGTTTGTGTGGATGTTGATCTAGATGCGGGGTGTGGAGAGCGTCTAAGAGGATTTTGGAAACGGAAATGAGTGGAAAGTATCCAGTAGCGTAAAGAAAGACGGCTGGGCCAGAAATGCGACTGCGAGATCTGGCCAAAGTTGTTGAAGTTGAAGTTGCAGTTGCAGTTGCAGTTGCAGTTGCAGTTGCAGATGCAGATGAAGAAGCAGCGGCCAGAGACTCGGGCGGGCAGAGTGAGGCTCCGATCGGATCAGATGTTTGCATTCGCGGCAGGGAATTTCCAGACCGTATTTCACGCCCGGCACTCGTCTCCCTTGCACGCGAGGACGCTTGCCCTCTTTATAGACTAGCGTTGCCTACGAGACATATCTTTCGTTCACGTCTTTGATCCTATGTGAAAACTAGTACAGAAATGTACCAAGCAACTCGCAAGTGCGGGCTGAAGCTGTCTCCACCACTCACCACTGAAGTCGCGAATCTATTGAGTCTCGAGCTGCAGCTGTCTTTTCGAAAACGAAACGCACCTTCAATATTTAATGACAGTATGCTTCATTAAACTATGGCCAAAACCCCTCCTTTTCAAGCTTCAGTTGAATATCAGAATGTCCCCTGATTTCTGGGACGCAGAGAAATAGATTGCCGTGAAACGCTCTCGAATCTTTCGCAGGGTGGCTTCTTGTATTCTCTAGGATAGATATAGATTATTGGGGTTGCAACTGAACTACTTTTGAACCGCCGTTTTATTACAGGTGTGGCTCATATTCAACGACGATATACGCATCGTAGGTGAACGAGGAGGCAACGCCCGCAGCTGCCTGTACTTTTCTGCCTGTCACCTTAAAAACTTCTTCCTCATACCACATTGGTCTTGTTGGGCGACTACACCGAAGAACCCCTTCAATCCTATACAAGATGAATCCCCTCCCAGGAGGAAACCAAGGCAACAACTCCATACTCCAACAGA
Organism: Lachnellula suecica; assembly: GCA_007825345.1. NCBI lineage: Eukaryota > Fungi > Ascomycota > Leotiomycetes > Helotiales > Lachnaceae > Lachnellula > Lachnellula suecica. Next base: position 36,055 of record QGMK01000028.1, on the reverse strand, counting down.
GCCAAACAATCAGACAGAGATGGCATTTTCAATTTCTCCAGCCGAGGGCAGGCGTGGTTCATCTGCCTCCAATTCATGGGCGTGACCTTACTTTCAACCCTCAAAATGAGTGCTTCCTCTTCAACGGCCGCATTCCAACAGAAATTCGAGACTCGATCTTCCGCTACGCCCTGAGCGAATCAACGAGCACCGACGCCGCGTCCGTTTACCCCGTCGACACACACTACACTCGTCCAGGATACACCGGAAAGCGTGCAATTGATACAGCACTTCTTCTAACCTGCAAACGAGTTTACCTCGAGACATTCCACCTACCGCCAGTTAGCAAGGAGCACGTCTTCTGGCATCGACGTTCGTAAGTGAATACCAGAAAAAGCCATTGAATTTCCCCTTCACTTTACAGTGACGCGTCATTATTGAACTTTCCCATAGAACAATGAAGGCTGACCAGTAGTGATTCAGCCCTCCCCCAGCAACGGACCCCTATTGCCAAAACGAGAGGTCTTACTTCGTACGGTTCGCACCATGGCAAATCGCATTGGTGAAGGAGATTCACCTCTTCACTCAGCTGTTTTGGCTCGAACGATCCTTTCCTACCATGTGCAGAGAGAGTTTTATGCAAGGACTCGAGAAGCTGAAGATCACCATCAGACGCGGAGACTGGTGGTACAATGAAAGCAACGCGCCTCTTGGCATCAACCCGCAGAGAGGAACAAGTGGTGCATCCCAGATGGTTCGGGACTGGGCAGCTGAGAAGAAAGGTAGCGTCATTACGTGGAACGAGAATGGATGGGGTTGTGCTTTTGCGAAGCTCAAGTCATTGCGAGAATTGGAGATGGAGCTGGAGACCAGCGATGATAAGAAGGGTGAGTTGATGGCTATTGTGGAGAAGGCGAAGACCGTAGGTATCCCCATGCACCTTACTCACTTATTTGGACAAGCTCGAGGGCCTCTTGTCACTTTGAATCTCCCAAGAGTTTGGAGACATTACCAACCGTTTGCTAACTTTGGCTCTTTGCCAGTGGAAATTTCCGGTCCGGGACGGATTCGTACTCAGTACTGAGGGAATGCCAATTAGTAAGACTACCTGGCAAGGTCCAATGTGTTTTTGGAGTGATCTCTGCCCATACTGTGGAGAAGCGGCCAACTGCAAGGAGATTGAGCCGGCGAATGCGGGATGTGAAGAGATAATGCGATTGAGGTCTGAGGAGAAAGGTCCGATTTGTCACGTCGTGACTTTGAGATGGAAGGTTGTTAGCCCAACCGGTGGCCGTTGAGTACATCTTGAGTCTCTCCGGACGATCAATCCGGAAATAGGTCATGTGCAAGAACCGTCATCAGGCTTCGGCAGTTTGACGCCATTGATTTCATGTAGATCTGTCTCCATTCGGTAGTTGATTATGAGAATAGCTTCGGGAGTTTATAGCGCGCCGGTCCGTTCCTCACGATATCCTGAAAGATCGTCGTGATCTCGGAAAGTCGAATAGTTGATCGGAAAGCTCTTTCAATCAAAATTCATCTCACCAATAATCTTTCTACTGTGTTTACAAATGATGTCGTATCTTACTCTCCAAATTTAGACTTTCTAAAACATGAAAAATTTTCGCATCCGAATCGGACACACTCGCCGAAAACCAACACCAACCAACAAAACCTTCCAACCACGCTCCGAACCTCCACGCCGGAAGTCCGAACATGCCTTCTCCATCCGTCTAAATCCAACAATTCGTTGCACATCGTTAGCACATCCGAAAACCCAATCTGGAAAACCTCCGACCATCCGACTTCTAAAATTGCAGCAATTACCAAACGTATTCAGTAACCTCCGACTGACATTCGGCGTCCGACTCCGAAAAAGTCGGAGTCGGACGCTGTCAGCTTATGTTTTGGTGAGTGCTTTTCCTCTTTTGGGGATTTGTTGCAAATCGTGTTAGGTCCGAACCAGCGCCTTGCATCCGAAGTTTTGCGGTTTGGTGGTCTGGAGGTTGGGGTTGTACGAGAGGGGAAATATGGATGTACGCCATACTCACTATTCTCTTGGAAGTCCATTTCCAATCACTCACAAGATGTGAGACGTTCTGTAACCGGCTCCAGTGAAGTTTGGATGGAGGAACAAGTCGAGCCTTTTCGGAAGATATTTTTTCAAATGGAGAAGAAGCTTTTGCAGACTCCTAACACCCCGCTCCACTCAACCCCCTGACCCCACCCTCCGCAATATAAGTACAAGTCCCCTGCGCCCCAATCTCCGTCCCATTCTGCGCGCTCGCCAACTCTACCCCCTCCAAACTAATATTATAGCACGGATTTACACTCGAGCAGCTCACAGCAGCAGTGCGGTTTCCCTTCGCGCCGACCATATACCCATCGAAGCCCACAAACGCAACATTACTAACCGTCATCTTGCTCGTGCCTCCAAAACTCCCATTATTACCAGAATCTTGATTGATACTTGGCCCGATGGCCGCGCCTTCGATATGGAAGTTCTCGAACAGAATGTTGCGCACAACGCCCCAGCCACCGCCATTGGGAAGACCTGCGGACTCGTAGCTAGACTGCTGGACCCGGCCGCCCATATAGGTTTTGATGTACGCCGAGTTGTGCATGTCAGCGTTGTAGCTGATGATGTTTGCGTCCTTGACGACGACGTTTTCGACGGAGGAGTCTTCGAGGTATTGACCGAGGGAGCCGATAGCGATACCGTTGCCGCCGTGGCAGGTTATGTTTTGAACGAAGACGTTGTAGGAGCGTGGCTTAATAGCTATGCAATCGTCGCCTCCTTGGTAGTACATGTTGGTCAGTGCAATGTTGTTGGCGTCCATGGTATCGAATCCGTCAGTATTTTGCACCCAGTTTGTGCCGTATGGGGCGTTCACAGCGGTCGAGTTACAGATGATCGAGTCGAACCACATGTTCGTGCCATTCATGATATTGAGAGCCCAGAGAGGTGAGTCTTTGACGTAGACTGGGATTTGTTAGCAAGCGATCTTTCAGCACATAATTGACGCCTACACTGCTCGACGAAGACATCACTAGTGTTCCAGAAAACAAATGGCATTGGTCTTCCTGGCTGAGTGACTGCTTGTTCGACATTATACCAGGCATTTCCATTCCCGTTGATGCCACCTGTTCCGTAGCCGTTGATATAAATACGTTCCCCGCTGATGACGAAGCCGGCATGATGATTCTGAAAAGCAATTGCGTAGGAGTTGTTTCGCCAGTAGTCGAGATTGTCTGAAAGCTATCAAAACGTTAGAAGCGGTTCAATGGAAATTGAAAAGCAAGCTCATACCGTCCAAGTTCCTTTCCAATCAACAGACACATCAGACAGGACAGGGTTTAGTTTCGTCCCAATCCAATAGTTTTGGTCTTCTGGAAATACGACCGTGCCGCCATTGTTGCAATCTTGAAATGCCTTCAGAATTTGCGGTGTGTCATCCGTCTGATTTCCCAGAGCTTGGACCGTACATGTCTTTCCGTTGCTGGCAGGCTTGCTAGGTGCTGGACCCAAAGGACTAGATAAGACAGCAGGAAACAATGTCGCAATGACACATAGACTAGTAAACAACTTCATGGCGGTACTTTTTAAGATCTCAAGTTGAAGACTTTTGTGGGTTGGCCAAAGGTTAAAAATGAAGGCAGCTTGCAGCCAGACAATTGAAGAGATATAGGGAAACTTTAACAAGATTTAATTTCCAGCTCTCTGACTGCTAGAGCGAGCAAAATGTAGCAAAAGAAATAATTTGGCTCGCTCCATCTTGAAGCTCTCCAAACCATGACGGAACAGTGCAGAAATCTAATTCCCCCCGCTTCAATTGGCTGGGATGCCATGTTCATTTGCTATTGAAGCTTGCGATTGGAGGCAAAACTCTCAGGAACAAAGGTTTTCCCCATACCCCAGATTGTGGAGAGGGGTTGACGATCGCTTTTGCGAGGAATTATCCAGTCAGGGAATCTCGGTAGGGTTTCACCGGCGCCGAGTCTTCAGAATTCGGAGTCTGTTCAATCATGGCGACGCGTCCTGACATGACATGCTACACAGTTCATGAGTCCTAGACTCTTCAAAGAGATTGATAAGATTACATATATGAGAGAGGGTAGTATCACGTGTGAGGTGGGTCGGAGGGGTAAGGCTGAAAGAAAGCGCGTCCTAAAATATACACTTGCGTCTAAACGTCATCAACGTGCGAGATCTTAATCTCTTCGAGTCAATAAAACTCTCTTACTTTAAAACTTAAGTCAATTGACTTTACGAATTCAAAATAGCTTCCAAGGCCAGCGTCCGTCTCTCGCGAATTGCTCGCACAATGTCTACAAACAGCACAACACCCTCCAGCGCTGGTGTTGCGCCATGGAGACCACTCTTCCTCTCGCATCTCTCCAAAATGGACTCACCTGAATTCGTCTTAACGACTCTCCAGCCCTCGAACGCCGAAAATGCATCTACTCCATACCTTCCAAGGGCAAGGTTTTGCATTTTCCGTGGTATGTGGGCAGAGCTACCGGAGAACAAGCACAACGACGCGCCGCAGAACGACCGAGTCTACGAAAGTGATTTGCCAACCTTTACGACGGATGTGAGAATGCAGAAAGTCCCTGAAATATTTGCCAGCTCACAGGGCCACGGAGATATTAGTCAGAGCCAGGGAAGCGGTGGTGGCGGGCCTCTTGAGGCGGTCTTCTGGGTGAAAGATGTAATGACCCAGTGGAGAATTCAGGGGGAAGGATATATTGTGGGACAAGATATTGACGGCTCGGGAGAGGAGTCCAGCGGCACAAGGACGGTGAAGAGCAACGTTGGAGAAAGAATGCGGGTCGTAAATGAGAGGGGTAAAGAAAGCTGGAGTTGGTCGACCGAACTCACCGCTCAATTTGGAAATCTGAGCCCTGGGATGAGAGGTTCTTTTAAGAATCCGGCCCCAGGCACGGCCGTTTCAATTCCACCGAGCGACAAGTCTTTGGGGCTGGGACAGAAAATCACGGATCTCAATGATGAGGTTGCCCGAAAGAACTTCCGAGTCGTCATCATCAAGCCAGACGTGGTCGAGCAACTTGATCTCACTGAACCCGATAAAGCTCGGAGATGGAGATTTACGTATGTTGGTCGGGAACCCGGAGCCGATGTTGGCGAGTGGAAGAAGGAGGAACTTTGGCCGTAGGGCGTAGGGAGATTAGATGGTCGCCTAGATAATGCAAGAAGGAATGTTTGGCGCCAATTGCAATTCAGGAATGTTACTTCGTGCATATGGTGTCAGCCTGTTGGCGCTGTTCACAACAGGTTGGGATTGATCCCGGTTACTTATCCGTTCCAAAACCCTGTAAAAAATCGTCGAGGCTCGAGCTACGCCGCTTTTCTGCAGGTTGCTGCAACCACCATGAGACCACGTTTTTGGCAGGGGCGTGCCGTCTCAATTTCGCAATATTCCTTGTCAATAATTTTCATGCCACGAGAAATACCTGTCTCGTCCACTTCTAGAAGCTCTAAAGCGTAACATAATTTCGGAGGAAGATGGCCGGATCTGCTTTAGATGTTCCCCGTGTGGATCTTGACAGCCCTAATGTTTGCTTTGACGACAGGTGGACTTAGCAATGACGCGAATTGAGCAGGTCGCGTGCGTGGATGGCTAGGATGAGCCTCTGATGCTATCTTGGCTGTGCAGAAACCAATGGTTCAGATCTCGGAGACATGTGAAATGCAACCTGTCAGAAATCATAGCATGGAAGGCAATCTTCTTCCCGAATTGGGAGAGGGATGTCAGAAGATCGATAGGCCAATATCTGTGCCCCCATGGCGCGTAAGCTTTAGCCAGGAACAAACGAGGAACGCACTTACGAAGGCCAAAAAAAGCGTTGCATTTGGTGGCCGTTAATGCGGCAGATCTAGTGCAAAGCCTTCTGCACGGCGGGACGGGCCACACAAACCATCAAAGCACGCGGATTGGCTTGCAGGCACGGCTTACGGGAGTTGCTAACACCGTTAAACAGCCCCTTTTAGGTGAGTGATTTGCGTATTGATTTTTTGGTAAGACGGTTGACCTGAAACTTTCTATATTGTAAAACTATTTTCATGGCATTGTAACGGATTTGGAGGATTCTCGTTGATCATGCAAACACTTCCCGCCTGAAAAGTACCATCTCCAGCAGAGCAGTCGGCAATGCGTGACCAGGACCAACAATAGATACGTACCTGATTGAATGGCACTGGAGCATCACGAGCTATATTTAAGGTAGGTAGCATACAAGTCTTTGTGCAGCCAGTCTTGTAATACTGTTACACCATGCCTTACGGAGCAATATCACCCGGCCATCTATTTCTTTGTCATCAGGCCAGATCAATCAAACTTCGTAAACAAGCAGATAGAAGCCATGACCGCCAGGTGAAACTTCCTGGTGTGTGGGGTCGGCGACCTCGCGTGCCAATGCCATGCGATGCAAGGCAGTTGAGCCCTTTTTGATGAAAGCCGGCATCTAAGGACCCGCTTCGTACACGCAGTGTGATATATTGCCAACAAGAGTTTTATTAACTTGCAGGCAGCCAGCCATATGCATGGGATCATGGAGCTGTACCTAAAAATGTAAGCCGGACACCCGTTTTGAGCAAGTTATGGAACTTACTTCTTGCCTTGCCCGCAATTTCCCATATCCTATGGGGAAAAAATCGCGAGGCCAGGAAGGCATGCTCATGAGAAAAAATGAAAAGCTTCACTTAATACTCGATATTTGACGAGATTTAAGAGATTGATGAGATAGTTCGGAAACTATTTATAGCAACGAATACTCGAATTATACCGTCCTTCCATTCGCTAGAACCAAATATTTCTTTTCCATTCAGGCATGCAGGGCAAATGAGCAAAGCAGCGGCACAGGATCCTCGAGGGAGGTGAGATCCTTGACGATCCTCACCCCACCCTCCGTCTTTCCGTCCCTAGCCACAAGTCTAGTTTAATAGTCCAGCATGTACTACAAGTACCTGCACCGCAGCGAGCGCACTTGACACGACGACTCGTACAGGTTCCATTGTTGGTCGAACCGGCAAATGGACTTGACATTGCCATTGCCATAAAACATCCATCCCCGCACTTGTGCCAAATAAAGCACTTTGGCGCGCTGCTGATCTGTGAACGCACGAAGTACTAGTTCTAGCTCTCATCCCTCACACTGCGTATCGACCCCTCAGATCATCCAAACTCAGTATGACACGTTGAAACTCTCTCACTTGGCTGAGATTTCTCTTTACTTCCTCGGCGCGTCTGTTTCTTTGCTTGCATCTGCCGTTCCGCATTTTCGTTATACTCCGGGACTTTGCTCCGCATCCTCACACAATGGCAACCTCGACTTTCTCAACTCTTGAGGCATTAGACACCCTTCGCACATCCGTCCCCGACTGGAACGCCCGCCTCGATGAGCTCAATGGGCAAATCGCCTTGCGACAAATCGAACTCGCTCGATTGGAAGAACGCGAGCGTCCGCCGACTCGCTCCTTTAAAAACAAAGGCTCAACGGAATCGCTGCGGCCGAAAGATGGGGACGACAACCCGTTCACTTCTCTTGACGATACAGACGATGTTCATCTGAGCCCATCTCAGTCGCACTCGCCCAAGTCCAAATCCGCTCAAAATGAATTTATTCCGGCCAGGCGGACCAGCTCATCCAGAGCCGCTCGAGCTTCTGCAGTCGTTACACCTCCTCCCACCAAAGCGAATTCGAATCCTCAGCCGTCGCCCGGCGCATTGAATCGACAATCCTCCCAACCGATCCCTCCACAAACTCGCGCCGGACCTGCTGTTCTGCGGAAGCGGAAAACAGAGTCTCTTGCATCGGAGGAATCATTGGCACCCAAATACAGAACGCGATCGATGATAATTGTATACTATGACAGTGCAGTGCAGAGCGCATTCGAAGAGCTGGTGAAATTTGTCAGCGGCAGTAGGAACGCCATGAGGAAGGGGAAAATGGCCGCCAAGATGGCAGAAATGAAGAGAGCGGCCGAAATGGAGGTGGATGCCGAGGAGGATGACGGGGATCACGACGAGGATCTAGATGCTATGCTTAATAGTGGAAATCTGATAGCGGCAAGGAAGAAGGTGAATATTGGAAGGCAAGCCGCCGCAGAAGATGGAGACGGCGATGTCCCAATGCCGACACTAAAATACGTCTCTACAAGGCAGATGGGCCCGCCGAGAGCCGCACCGCGTGCTGACAATGTTGGAAGTGCGCTGAGTGTTGGGATGTTACGAGGGTATAGAAGAGGGCCTGGAGGCGCCCCAGATATCTTCGATGAGCTGGACAAGGGGCTGGAATGGTGCCAAAGTCAATGCGAGCATGCTGCTCACCAGTTTTTGCGGGATGGTGAATGCGGTACTGAAATCACCAATATCAAGAAGAAGTTATTTGAAGTCAAAGAAACTGCCGAGAAAGAGGTAGACAAGCTGAAAAAGGAGGAGACTACAATCCCCAAAACAAACAACGTCAAGGGCAGGGAATATAAAAGTCCACAGATCAGGAGAGAGCTGGGAGGCTTGGGAAATCTTGAAGTAGATGAGATGGAGGTCGACGACGATGAAGGAGTTGAAGATCTGGGACCACCGCCCAAACTTTCCTTTAAAAGGTCAGGGCAGTTCTGATTGATTCAAGCCCCTTTGGCTTCCGAGATACTGGGTGGTGCATTTTGAATATTGGGATATATGTGGTTGATTTAGTAATACGTGTCGGCTCGTTCCACTGGAAGAGTCTCTTTTATATACCCCTTTCGAGCGATATTTCAAATGGCATATTAGCAAAGCGGTTACCCCACACAGCTGGGAGGAGTTCTGGGAAAGCAAAGCATGCATTGACTAGGCGTCATTCGGCCGAGGCTTTAGTTTACTTCGCAATTATATGGAGGGATGGGAGCATAGCGGGGAGCATTATATATGTATCAAATAATAAAAAAGTTTCTAATGGGTCTCACTTTTTTGGGCAGCATAAGTCTAGAATCTGGTAGGAATTTCATCTCCTATTTTCGGTCAGAAAAGCACGCAAAAACGTTCCGCGATATACTTGTAAGAACATGCGGCATTGCTCACTGTATAGACCTGTCATCATTTTTTTTTGTTGTACTCGCCTTAGATACCTCAACTTCAAGGTATTTGAATGTCACAGGCAGTGAGACAATCTTAGCAGTGGTTTTCAGCATCGAGAGGGGCAAGGTGTACGTTGAACAAATCCTCAAGCTCTTAGAATATCTTTGGTCTGCTATGCTATTACTGGCTTGCAAATTGCAGAGTACATATCTATCTGATAATAGCGCCTGTCAAGGTCTTGACTTTGCAAACCCCTCCACTCTCAGTAACAAGCTTGCCAACCCCTGTCTTGGGTGCCTCGCCCTCCTTGCTCAACTCCTTCACAACACCCGCGTCAAAACCAACCTCCAAATCACTCGTAGTAAGGAAGCCCGGCTGGATCATCTCCCATACTTTCTTTTTGGGGTTCAGCACGCCTTCTGGTTCTCCCTTCCAACCCTCAAAGAAAACTCTCTCTCCCGCCTTTCCTTCGGCAGGAGGAGTGACCAACTCAACAGGTCCAGCATGGTGATCTTCCTCTCCTTCCTTTAAGCGGGGCGAGGCAGCTAAAACCATGGCCGAAGATTTGATTCCACGCATCTTGACAGGCTTAAGATTGCAAACGACGACAACCTTGCGGCCCTGCATTTCCTCCAAGGGAACAAGCCCATTCAAACCAGAGCATACTGTCCGACAAACTTGCCCCTCGTACTCGGTCGTATCGTCTGTGCCTGGCTTATCGCCCATAGCAATTGTAGAAACAAACAAAGAATCCGCCTCAGGATGCTTGATAGCCTTCAGGATATGCCCAACTCTCAAATCGATCAGGCAAGGTGATAGTGGTGCCGCCGCAGCAGGAGCCTTCTGCGGTTTGGGCGCCTTTTCCTTCTTCTCTTTCTTAGGCTTTGCATCGCTCGTCACAGCACCCACAACGGTATTCTTTGCGTCCTCAACCTTCTCGGCTACCTTTTCTCCCAGACTCTTGTCCTTGTTGCCCTTTTTATTATTTGTTCGGTCTGCTAAAACAGTCTGATCTCCTCCAGCCGCCGCCGCCGCCGCAGCTTTCTCCTTCTTCAGACGCTCCTTCTCGGCCTTGGCATCGACGGGCGGCTTGACGTAGAGAATTTCCTCGGGGTCCACTTTGAACTTCTCTGCCTCGGGGACGGAAAGGCCGAAGAGGGGAGAGTTTTGCACAAAGTCAAGATGGCGCACGATGTTGGGGTGGCCTTGTTGACCGGTTCGCTGCTCGGGGGTCCATGCTGAGACCTGGGGCGCGAGGGATTGATAGAGGGCAATGTCTGCCTTTGAGGGCTTTGCACCTAGGAGAGTAGTTCGGGATGCGAGGTGTGTGTTTAGGGTGTCGAGGAGGGATTTCTGGTCAGTTGAGCTGGACTTGAGGCGATCAGAGGTGGTGAGCCATTGGTTGATTTCAGCTTGCTCGGTGTCGCTGTACGTGAAGTTGGTGAAGGAAGACATCGTTCTGAATAAGGAGTTGGTGAGCCCGATGGCACGTGGAAGGATGCGTGTGGGAAACAGTTTGACGGTACGAATTGGGAAATCCTGTTTGCTGTTTTTTGAGGCCGTTGACTCAGACCAAACAATTTTTCTGAGCAAATACCAAGTCACGTGGTGACATTTCCTGACTTTAGTAGAGATCTTATCCAATTTTCTCACGAAGACATGCTCACAAACTACAACCTCGAATCACTGCTTAAGACATCCAGTGCTGACTTCTGATTGAGATCGGGAGAGTTATGTATTTACACATGATGTGTGTTCTACCACGTTCAAGTCGACGCGTGCTTCCTCGATAGAGTGTCGGCCGAATGTATCTCTTTTGTTTCGCCATCAACCAAGCTCTGAACGATCGCTAGCTGCCATTCCAAGTGGAACTGACCATAAGCGGCGGCCGCCGATTAATTCTACCCTGTCTACATAGACAACAGGAAGGGTGGAGGGAAGCGGGAGTATTCCGTTCCCTTCCTGTCTCTAGTACCCTACCCCTACCTTTTCAGACCTCTCCAACGTCTATCGAAAATGGCAGAGATATTTGTTTGTCTCCCGGACGGTAGAAGGTTTCATGGAATTATAGAAAAGGTTCACCTTGACTTAATACAGATAATCGCTACTGGAAAGTTGCTTCGAGAAGTCTCTCACCCCGAAGCTGTAGTATTTACCAATGCCTTCTTCTACGACCCATGTTATCTCAATTATGATTCCAAATTGGAGCTCAGACTTGGTGGCGCGCAAAGATGACATCGATATGTATCCTCGGACCCCAGTGGGGAAGGTCTTGCGGAATGTGCATGGGGCCCAAGATGCCTAAGCCACCTGAAAAGGTATCAAGATCGGATGAAGGGATAGCTCAACAGTTTTGAGTATCTATTCTGGGGAAGGAGAGCCGGTAGCTCTCTGGGGGAAGATCTTCTGGCGTTCGTAGTGTTGCTCCTGGTGAGGCTCCACAGCCAAGTAGCTCCTCCTTATAACACGTGGAGAATAGAAAGCAATCGGTTTCAAACGAAGGGGTTTTTTTTCATTATGTTTTGATTATTCTTTCAATGAAACTACGTTTTGATTTGCATGTCGGGGCGAATTCCCATTCGATACCTGTACCAAATTCGGTCATTTCAAACCCACGAACTCGAAGAATGGCAGGGCTTAAATGGCAAATTGGGCTTCTGACACCCAGTTCATCGTTAGTTCGAAGAATGGATAGACTTAAGTGGCCCTAACCCAAGTATGGGGTGAGCCGTACTGGGGAGATGCTCCAAAGTGCGGGGTATAGCTTCAACTAAACACGAATCAGGGAACGTCAGTATCACGTGTTGGCGAATATCTCTATATTCCGAATGTCCGCCGGCCTGCAAATGGGATAATGTTGAGCTGTTTGACTGGAGAGTATAAACCAAAGACCGATCGCGGAAATAAAACTGACTCGATGAGTAGCATTTCAACTACAATGCATTACTTCCGTCTGGCCTAGGGCTCTAAGCACGGCCGTGGCAACACCTGCGGGGCAGTTTTTAAACTTATTCCCCTGCCGTGGAACCCCCCTTTAAGCTCCATTTGCTGGGCTCTCCTTTGGCCCCCCTTTCGTTGAATGGTTCGAATTAGCTCTTTCCGAATGACTCCACCAACCCCTCACCTATCTTTGGCGAAGCATATAAATAAAGTCTATATCACCCCCACTTGATTTGGAGTGACATATTTGTCTTTCTCTTTTATTGCATTTTTCATATACTTTATAACCAAATTCTCAAAATGGCACCGAAAGCAGATGGCAACGGCATTGCCGCAACCCGAAGCTTAGATGTATTGATCATCGGAGCGGGCTTTGGTGGTCTGTATCAACTTCACTATTTGCGAAAACTTGGGATGAAATGCAAAGTAATCGACAGTGCTGGAGAGATCGGGGGGCAAGTAACATGATTTGATTTTCGAAGTCAACGTACTGACTGAGAGCAGAATTTGGTACTGGAACTGCTACCCTGGAGCACGAGTTGATAGCGATGTTCCTCTGTATGAATATAGCATTGAAGATCTTTACAAAGGCTGGACCTGGTCTGAAAGATTCCCTTCTTGGCCTGAGCTACGACGCTACTTCAAATACGTGGACGAGAAGCTCGACCTCAGCCGCGATGTTGAGCTCAATACCAAGGTGACAGGTGCCGAATTCGACACCAAGTCATGCAGGTGGAATGTATCACTACATACTGGTGAAGTCATTGACTGCAAATATTTTGTCTTGTGCACTGGATTTGCTGCCAAGATACATGTCCCGAATTACCAGGGAATGGATAAATTCAAAGGAATTATGCATCACACTGGTAAGAGTCCTCTGTCGGTGTTCATATTGGATACTGACATCTCAAAGCCAAATACCCACAAGAAGGTATTGACGTCAAGGGAAAGAAAGTCGCTGTCATTGGGACTGGTGCGTCCGGTGTCCAATGTATCCAAGAAATTGGACCTGAAGCTGGGCACCTCACGGTCATGCAGCGAACCCCAAATCTCTGTCTGCCAATGAACCAGAAAAAGCTTGACCCAAAAACCGAAGCTCGAGTCAAACAAGAAGGTGGCTATGAGCAAGTGTTCAAGTATCGACAAGAGACATTCGGAGGTTTCCACTTCGACTTCAGTGAAAAAGCAGGAGACGAGGACAATGTAGAGGAGAAGAAGAAGTTCTACGAAGAGTTGTGGGCTGGTGGAGGTTTCCGCTTCTGGTTAGCCACCTATAAGGACGCACTTTTTGAAAAGAGGGCAAGTAATTATCTTCTACAGAAGGGGTTCGGTTGTGGGAGTTACTGTCAAATACTAACTCCATCAAGGTGAACGACACCGCATACAGCTTCTGGGCCGAAAAGACTCGCGCGAGAATCAACGACCCCAAGAAGAAGGACATTCTTGCACCACTTCTCGAAAACCAACATCACACTTTCGGAACTAAGAGGCCCTCCCTGGAACAACGATATTACGAGGTTTACAACCAAGACAATGTCGATGTCGTTCCTCTCAAAGAAAACCCCATTGCAACTTTCACAGAGACTGGCATCATGATGGCGAATGGTGACGAACACGAATTTGATGTCATCATCTTAGCAACTGGATTTGACTCGGTCACTGGTGGCCTCTGCCAGATCGATATCAAGGGTACCGATGGCGTATCTCTAGCAGACAAGTGGTCGAAGGGAACTTGGACTTATCTTGGAATGACAACCGCAAATTTCCCTAACATGTTCTTCCTTTACGGTCCTCAAGGTAAGCCATCTTCTCCTGGCATTGTGAATATTACTGATGGTGTCACCAGGTCCAACTGCATTCGCAAACGGCCCAACAATCGTAGAACTACAAGGTGACTGGATCATTGATACTATCGACTACTGCAACAAGAATAACAAGAAGACAATGGACGCCACAGCACAATCTGAAGCTGGCTGGACAAAGCATGTCGCTGAACTTTGCGACTTAACATTATTCCCTGGAACGGACAGTTGGTACATGGGAGTTAGTATTCCTTGATCTAATGGAGAGAAAATGAAGACTAACATATACATAGGCAAATATCCCTGGCAAGCCTCGCGAGTCTCTGAACTACGCAGGTGGTATCCCGAGATATGTCCGGGAGTGTAAGGAGGTTGCAGAGAAAGGCTACGCGGGTTTTGCATTTGATGCACCTTACGACACCCGCGGTGAGGTTTTACCTGTCAATTGAAAGAGACTGGCATCAGATAGCACATGTCGTTTCTAAACTTATATTACTGTCTTATTCACGTGACCAACCTCCTGGATTATAAGACTTGCGAAGTGAAGGGGATCTTTTGGGAGTAAAATAGAGACGGGCCTGGTCAAGCATACCAAAGCAGCAAAGCTCGCACCGAAAAGGCCTATCTCATCTACTGAATTTTGGGTATCGGAGTTTGTAGATGGGGAGACCTGGTGAGCTGTGGGCCCTCGATTCGAGACCGTTCAAAGGCTAGGGAGCGCACGGGGCGACCTTTTCCCTATTAAGGTAATGCTCATACAGCAAGTCTTGCGGTGTTGGGCGGCGGTTCGGCAAACACCACGTATTTAAAGGCGTCATAGAGGCCCGAGAGATTTCTTGAACTGTTCTACTTAGAGTTAAGGTTGAACGGTTTTAGTAAGCTCAGGCTGACCTTTAGAAGCAATCCTATAAGTCCGCGAGTGCCTCAATCTAATTGGAGGTGAACTTTGTGTAACAGGTCTTGTTGGAGTAAAACCACCTCTACAGGATTTGGCCATTTCCCTTCTATTAACAAACTTCAATTGGGAAGTATTGTAATAGAAGATGCTCCTTTCTATACTATACCCGATATCAAAGTTCTAGCTCCCTATATGGGTAATTATATTAACTACAGCCTCACCGCGATCGTATTACTCCATAACTTATTTTTGGTGCAGCTAACGATCCTCATCTACTTCGTAGCTGGTTATCCCGGTACCAGGAACCCCGGCTCGTTCGGCAGACCGTAGCTGCACTAAAACTTAAAAAAGTAGCTCTGTACCGAATCCGCTCCGCCACCTCATTAAGGTTATATACGCCCCGCGGCTCTCCAGAGGCTCAACATTGTCAAATGTAGAGTGGACAAAAAGGTCGTCGTCGCTGTCGCTATCGTCGCCGTCGCATTGAGTGCCTGCCTTCCTGTGCAAGCTGCATCTAGCACAATGTCCTCAGCATCGGTAAGCTGCAACCTTCCGAGTTCTTTCGATGCCCTGGAGCTTGGCAATTTTATCCAAGCGTTGCAGCTGTTATCATGATTTATCCAGATTTATGTGCTTCCAATGCTGCGCAAGCTCCACCGATCACCTCTCTAACTAATCAATCTGAAGGAGAAAGCAAATCTCGCGCGGATTCGTGATAACCAACGACGGTCTCGGGCTCGCCGGAAGGAGTATCTACAGGAACTCGAGGCCAAAGTCCGACGATGCGAACTCCAGGGCATCGAGGCATCGGCTGAGATTCAAGTCGCTGCGAGAAGGGTGGCCGACGAAAATAGAAAGTTGCGAATGCTGTTGATCCAGAATGGCATTGGGGACGACAGCATCGAAGCCTACTTGAACTCCTCTTCTTCCACGGACACAGTAATGGGAAGCCAATACGGGGAAGGCGGAAATGCCGTGCAAATGTTAGAGCAGCTACTACAAGCCGGTAAATCACGGTGTAATTCGAGTTTACATCCAGGGGATGAAATGGCCAGAGTGGAAAGCCGCGATAGCTCTGCCAGTGCCAGTGCCAGCACTCTACTGAATTCGCCTTTCTGGGATACCGCCTCAAACCCCGATAGCACAAATTTTGGCGTCTTTCAGCCATCGGCAAGGAGAGGTTCGTCGATGAACCAATTCATAACTCCTAGCAGCTCAGCAAGTGATATCAGCGGAGCCAGCATAGGACATAGCTCGCACCACGGGGTACCACAGCACCAGAGAATTGTACACATGCCTCGTAACCCATCTGCACATAGACCTCGAATCTACGACTTTGATTCCCAGCCACCAATGTCCTACGATACTTCGACACAGCAAGACAACGCCCAAAATCATCTTCTTCCACACCCCGGACCTCAACTATCTTCGGTATACATTCCCACCAAGACTGCAAGTTCAAATGTGAACTCCTGCAATTTTGCAGCTGATATGATCACTTCAATGGCGGGAGCCGACCCCGTAGCCGTTAAGGCCGATTTGGGTTGCCTACCAGACATGGATTGCGAAGTAGACAATCAACTCGTGTTCAATGTCATGGATCGATACTCGGGAGCTGCATTATAGCAACCATAGCAAATCTGGAAATGTGCTAGCACGGAGGGTGTATGCAATGGCTTGTAAATTCTGGTATTGTAAGAGTAAACAGCAAGGCTGTAGTTGTGAGCAATTTTTCAGGCGTTGGCGGGCATTTTGGGGCGTTCCAGTGTTCAAAATTCGATATCATTGGCTATGCAGACCTGCATTCCATTCCTGACGTGTAGCGTCCTCGCAAATGGGCTTTCGAAGTAGATAATTCTCGTTTTATGGGGAAAATAATGTTCCATTCAAGATAGCTGTCAGTTCTCAGTAAATTCTCTAGGCGATAGAAGACTTGGAAGAATTAACAAAGGCGTTCTACCTTTTACACATGCTGGATTCTCTTCTTTGACCGTGGCACGGGAAATTGGGTTGAATTCCTAATTGGGTCCCCTACATTCCTGACGAATTGCTTTCACCCCCAGGTAAACACAACCATCCCTTCGGCGCTGATTTTCCTGTTCTCAAGAATTTCGGAAGCTGAAGCATTATCATTCTGCGTGAAAGTCTTCATTAGGACTCGTCTGCTCTTCATTGTTGCGTTGTTTTCTAAAATAGTCTACTCCAGACTGATCTTACGCCAACCGAGCTCGCAGGCTCTTTTTCTTCCCAGCGATGGCGAGCACTCAAGGAACGGTGGCTGTTCAAGCCCAGTACAACTTCACCCCTTTCCTGAGTGCACCAGCTGTACTATCGGTGGCTCGCAAGGCTCAGAATATCACAGCAATCAACATTCCGCCAACTTTCATTCCCAGTCCGCTGGCACCAAACATCACTCCTAAGCAGCTTACGGACTTGAAGAATAGCCTAGTGGGACCTCTCACGGGCAAGAAGGAAAGGGAAGTCTGGGAGAGTTGGAAACGTGCGTGGGACTTATGGAACAACCACTACATCGAGGGACGGGTCAATCCCGAGTGGGTGAAGGCGGAATGGGATCGGAGAGCGAAGGAGGAAGCGGACAAAGGACCCAAGAAACAAAAATACGGACCGGGGCCTTTGACTCCTCACCCTGAGCCCCAAGTTCACGATACTTATGTCGGAAACTTTCCACCCATGGCCGAGCCTGGAAAAAAGTGGGTAAAGGACCATGTCGAAAAGACTCAGCAATTATCAACAACGCGAAAAGGCAAAAAATGGTCGAAAGTGAAGCAGAGGAAGGCGGTTGAGAAATGGAGGCTTGTGCCTGGGCAACCTTTAGTCAAGTCGTTGAAATCTGTTCGAGTTGACATCAAGAAGTTCGTCGCCGAAATAGATACTTCTACAGACAGCAGATGGATCGCACGCGGCTCAGGTTCGTATTTAGCAATTCGACCTTGGAGTGAGGATGTGGATCACCGGGAGGAAAAGGGTATCGCTATCCCGCCCGTTGGAGTTGTACCACCGGAACCAAGAGAGGCTGACCTCCGCAATGTCGAAATCAAGACGATAAGAATGCAGAAAAAAGACTGTGCTTTCTGGGAGGAGCGTAATCAACCTGCTGCCATCACTCCATGGGCAACACTGGTACAAAATCGGCAGGATGGCCTTGTAAGCGTGCCGATACCTGAGACGGATGTCAGATATAATTGGGTGAATAAGCCGATATGGGTGCCAGCCGGGGAGTTTAAGGATTCTGGGTATTACGAGTACGTTGACAAAATGGTTACTGAACCTGGTACGCAAATGGAAAAGTACACTGAGCTTGGGGCGGAAGGGGACGATGAGTTGGTCAACGTCGAGGAAGAATACGAACTGTTCGATGAAATTACTACTTCCTATTGGGAACTGGTCGATTGGTTCGAGGACCCGCGACCAAGACCAAAGAAGACCAAGAAGGTTAAGACTACGACTACACCTATATCGCCCGGCGGATCACAAAGTCCTGGGCCTGACCCTGCCGACGATATGATGATGATAGTCTCTGATGACGACGATGATGAGGAGGATGTGTGGATTCCTCATCACGAAGAAGCCGATGGCTCAAGTGGAGGATTCTTCGCCATGAAAGACTTGAACGAAGAAAATGACAATTTGAAAGTGTACCGGGAGCATCCGGGAGAAGAGTGGAGGGACATTCTCACCAATACTGTCTGGCGACCACGCCGTGTTGGCGAGAAGACACTGAAGATTGATATGGACACAGACATTGATGATTTCTTGGACGACAACGACTTACTAGTAGATGGAGGCGTTGATTGTGGCCAAAGCCCTTACCCTGTAAGTAGCTATGCAGAATTGGAAACGCCAAACTAACATTTGCAATTAGGTTCTTCGCTGGACCAACAATTACATTCGCCATAAAGCCTCGCCAGATAATCCAGCAATTCACTTTAGTAAAAAGAAGGTGTGGGATGGAGTTACTGGGACCATTTTCAACATGCCAACCAAACCGCTCGAGCCAGATACCGAAAAGGAGGATACCCGGCATGGACTCATCAAATCAATGTTCGGAGAGTACTTCTCAACCAACTCGCCGGCCCAGAGAACAGACCTTTTTCCTCTCGACATTCGGCGAGTAAATCGAGTCTCGACGGACGTGTGCACTGTCGAAGATGCCGACGCAAACCAGACAATCGTACGGTACTCGTGGGACAATCCACTGAAAGATTACAGGCTTGGACCTAATGATACTGCTGATCCCTGGTATGTAACGCCGGAACAAGAAGCCTTCCGTGACGTACCGCCTCGCCGTTATCCGCCGCGCGAACCTGAATACCAGCAAAACCTATTGATCCCTTATGACGATGTCAACTGGGTGCAGAATCGCGTTATGGATGAGTTGGGAGACTCGCAGTATTTCGTCACAAACCTACATGGCGGCACCCTGATCATCAATGGCCAGGAAATCAAACTAGGACAGGTTGCTGGGCCATTGCCACCATTTGCCGTGATTGAATCTCCTGGTGGCCAGGTATCTTTCTGGTGGGGTGTAGGAGGAAGGAACCACAACCAAGCAGCACAACCTGCTCGCCTATTGGAGTGGGACGCTCTGCGCAGGGTACCGGGTTGGGAACATACAGGACTGAAGGCTGGTGTGGTTTGGGATTTGAAGATCCAAGACAGGCGCAAGAGGGAAGCGAATGGCGAAGACGAGGAGGATGACGCACTATGGGAAAGCTGGAAAAATCCAGAGAGTAATGAACCGGATTTCGAAGCAATGACGGATGCTGAATATGGTAATTCTTCTTTATCACTCGGGAAATATAAGGCTAACAAGCGTTCTAGGGGCGTATTATGGAACACAGCTAATAGAAGACGATTATGTGCTCGCTGCTGATCATGGAGCAGACTACCTGGGGGCCCATAGGCAATTTCCACCACCAGAAATCTTCGAGTCAGAAGAGGCCGAGCTGAAATGGCTCTCAAACACAGCATTTCGATTTGATGAGGATTCGGCAACAGCACTAGAAGACACCGTAGTTGCGCCTAGGGGGTTTGGCTTCTGGCCAGGACCCAAAGTTGAACCCCTTCCCCTTGCCCACTACACCCAAGAAAACGAGGTGACCGATATGTGGACCACGCAGAAGGACGCGAACGTCTTGATACAGCAAGGAGTCATTGCAGGCCTGGCGCAAGCTCAACAAGAGAAGAGAGATAGACTTATAGATTGCAGAACGAAGAGACGTGGGGGTGATCTTGTACCTGAATCCGTAGCCAAGAAGCGGAAAACGGACCTTGACGCTGAGATCCAGCGTCTTCAGAATGAAGCAGCTGCCAAGCAACAGAACGAGGATGACGCTGCGAACATGAAATTGGCAGCAGAAGAGCAGACTAGATTGGAAGCAGAGGAGCGGGCACAAATCCTGGAGTTGCAAACTCAGGGTTATAACGCGACCGAAGCTCGGAATATCTATGCTGCTCGTGAGGCTGAGCTGGAGGCAAGACGGATAAAGCTGAACGAGAAGAGACGCAAGGAGGGTAAAGCGGAAATTCCAGAACGGCCGTTGGATGCTGCCGCTAGAAAGAGAGTGAACAATGCTTCTCTGAAATGGGATCAAGATAAGGCCGCGAAAAAGAAAATTGAGGACGATGCTAAGGCGCAGGAAGAGCAAGCCAAGCGTGATAAGGAGCTGGCAGATAAGAATATCGAGACACAAAACCAAGCTACGATGCAGAAGAAAGCGGAGGACGAAGCTAAGGCCGCGGAGGCACAGAAAAAGCTGGATGACGCGGTGGAGTTAAAAAAGCAACAAGATGCACAGAAGGTGCTGGATGATGCCGCCGCGGAGTTGAAAAAGCAACAAGATGCACAGAAACAGAAAGCGCTGGATGACGCCGCTGCCGCGCAGTTGAAGAAGCAACACGATGCACAGCAAAGGGCTGATGCTGTGGAAAAGAGAGTGCGGGATGCGGCGGCAAAGAAAGCAGGAAAGGAGGAGAAGTTGCGGAAGAAACATGCGGACGAGGCGGCGAAGTTGTTGCAGAAGCAGCAAGAAGATGCGAAGGCAAAGTCAGATGATATAAAGGCAAAGGCGGCGCAGAAGCTACTCGATGATGCGGAGGAGGCGGAGTTGAAGAAGCAACAGAAGGAGGAAGAGGAGGCGTTACAGAAGACACAGAAGGAGGAAGAGGAGGCGTCAAAGAAGCAACAGGAGGAGGAAGCGAAGAAAACAGCAGAAGAAGCAGCAAAGGCGGCAGCAGATTTATTGAAAGCACAGCAAGAAGAGGAAGATGAGGACCTCCCAGATCTGAAAACTATCTTTGGAGAGAAGAACAACGCAGACGTAAAGGCCAAAGAGGCAGAATTGGAAAAGCAACTGGAAGAAGAAGCGAAAGCTGCTGACGCGCAACTCGCAAAAGATCTCGATCAGAAGGATAAAGACGATTTAGACAAAAAGGCCATGGCGGAGTTGATGTTCAACGATGCAATAACCGATCACCCGGCGTGGAAAACATATTTCACTAACTGGAGGGACAACGAAAATATGGGCAGCATTATCAACCCTGTGAAGTTGAAGCTTGACGTCCAACTTATATGGACTTCGTATCAGGACTTGAAAACGGAGATAGCGAAAGTCTATGCAAAGTCCGAGGATCAACAGAATCAGGAGTTACAAGAAAATCTTGTAGAGCGGGCGAAAACGGCTGGGAAAACGCCCGAGGAGTATGCAAAGGAGAACGGCCACGCGAGCGTTGATGCATGGGTCTCACAACAGGCAAAAGATGTCAAGGCGCAGTCCTTGATACTTTCCAGCAACGCCGGACGGAAAGTTTTTGACACTGGCGTCTTAGCACGAGCGGCTGCTAATAAGCAAACATTGAATGAAGTTGCCGTGAGTAGGGGCTTTGCGAATTACGACCAAATGGAGAACACGCTGTTGAGCAAGGTGTCGGTGGACCTATGGCCATCGCCTTCACGTCCACCCAAATTCGTTGCTGATGGTAAACCTGGTAGGAAAGCATATCTGGACGCGAAGGCGAAGCATGATGCCGCACATCAAGGCCGCGTGGAAGCATGGCAGAGATTGGACAAGCTTCTGTTGACAGAGGTTGGCGATTACGAAGGTGAGCTTATGCGTGTCGATAGGATAAGAGAGGCACCTCTGGAGAATGTAAGCAGACTTGAATTTTAAAGGCGTCAGTTGAGGATTGGTTGAGGGCTGGAGCTGGTTCATGTCGTTACAGACAGCGTTGTTTAGGGGTTGGATTTGGCAAGACTGAAAAGGGGCAAAATTGTAAGGGTCGTTGACTCGTTGGTTTATTGAATTCGATTCGGCTGATTTGTATTCTTAATTCTTATAATTGGGGCTGGGCTGGGTGTCAAGTTGTTCTAGAGATATTTGAATGCAATTTTATCTTTTGCTTGAACCTTCGTCTGAGTTGGAATTATCAATTTCAATCTGTGACACGAGTGTTGCAGAGCCACCAATGTAAGAACAATATTGTAATATAATGCCATGCACAATTTCATTTTTGCATATCTTACAAGCTCTAAGTGAAAGTCACCAGACGCCATATGTCCATCTCTCATAAGCAACCAAAGCAATCACTCCATATCATGAGATCATAATTACAAAAAGTAGTCCGCAACCTATTTGCTAAATTAATGTACTTCTTCAGGAATGAGTAAAGATCAATCGGGTGTAGATCAGGAGTAAATGCCCGGAACGTTTCGGGAATAAAAGTAGGGACAGCTTGTACGTAGAATGCGGGAAATTAAGACTTACAGGTTTCTTAGCCGGCATACCCCTCGAGTCTTGAGGTGCCGCCTGGAATACCCTATACCGTCTCGCAGGCCCCGCTAAAAGCACCCGCTCACTTTCCTTCATCACACCGCCATCACTTCTATTCACGTCCCCGTTACTACGAGAGATTATGCTCTCCCCGCTGCCATCCTCACCGAGCTCGAGAATAGCAGCAACGTTTCCGCATCTGTAGCAGTAGTTTGGCGCCGACCATACAGTCACGATGCTGTTGTCGAACATCTCTTTGAAGCCTTCCATAACCAGCTGATGTGCTCGCGCTATCATAGAAAGGTCGTTGGCGTGGTTGAAGACTTTGACGATGTCGGCGCCGAAGAGAAATCCGGCTCCACGGGGCGAGAGACCCCATCCATCTATCTCGTCAGGATCGGACCAGAGAAGATCACACATTGCCCCCTCATGAGGAACCTCTTGTTTGCGATCCAAGAGCCGGATTTTGTCTACGCCATCTATCAATGGAGATAGCCCACCGTGCACACAAAGCACCGCTCCGCTTGAACTGCCAGTTGTGCCTCTGCTATATCCCGAAGCGGCTGTACCCGGCGGTCCTGTCTTCGTAGCTGGTGAAGATGAGTTCTTTGTTGAAGGGCTTGATTGGACAAGCTTCTTCGCGTGTCCTCTCGGAAATCTCTGTATGACCGAACCATCAGCGCCTAACACCTCAATTTCTATGCCCCCATCAATCTCTTCCTGCGTCGAAGACTGGCGATCCGGTCTCGGCCCTTTAGACTCTTCCAAAGCTGTAGATGCTCCGAGGACAATTGCTCCAAGAGCTAGGTAATCGAAGACTTCGCAGCAATACCGCCAGACGTTTGCACTGCCGTATTTTCGCAAGCACTCATCATAGAAGCCGTAAACGGTCGTTATTTGCCTGGATTCATGGTTGCCTCTTATAAGGGTCATTCGATCTGGGTATCGTACTTTCAGACAGAGGAGAAGTAGGAAGGATTCGAGCGAATAGAAGCCGCGATCGACGAAATCACCTGTGGCAATTAGCACTTGCCAGGGGCCCTGAACAAATTTACACACCCATGAAAAGATAATTCGTATCTGGCACATCCCCTCCAACACGAAACAGCTCCATCAAGTCATGGAACTGCCCATGGATATCCCCGCATATCTGATAATCCCCAGTCAGCGTATTCGTTCACTCTTCAAACACAGCTCCCTACCGTCACTGGCGCCGTCACTGTAACCACATTGCCCTCTTCAATCAGTAACTCCCTTGCCTTGTGACATATCTCTCTGACTTGCGCCTCGGGAATCGGTCGACATGCTCGTAGCTGCGCAATGGCTCTGCGTGATTATTAGCCCCAATGCCAGAGATGCGTTGGTGCGACCGTACCTATCCAGATCACTCATCTTGGCTATTTATGTACAGGACAAGCGCGTATCAGCTAGGGAGAGTGTGAGCACAGTCTGCAAGTCCTGTTTGACAGAGCTGTCTCTTGATCCGGGGTGCTGGTAGTCAGAGGCGCATCGAGCAGCTGGGGCAAAGCGCCGGGAGGAAGGTGGGCAGAGCAGAGCGTTTCGGGAGGCCTTTTGTCTGAAATATCCCGTATTCATGTAAGACGGATACGTTCAAGTAGATATTCACCGCAAATATCGTCGTGGAGATCGTAGAAATCGTAGGTCGTGCGGGTTGTAAAGATTTCCCCAGCCTTAGATTTTGATAGAGTACCGCGGCGAGCGGCGCGCTAAAAATACAAGGATCTCTTGTCGGATGAGAGCTTCAAAAAACAACGTCCCACATCTCCTATTTCTCCATCCTCCCAACGAAGCTCTCCACGTCCTCTGTAAGCTACTTGATAATTCCGAAATAATTTCATAAATGATGGCTAATCATCCATAGCAACAATTGGTCCTCCCGGGCCTCCCTCCATCATGCCACCACATCTCCACCCACGCAGTCGTCTCACGTCCTCACTATTCGCAACCACACTCTTTGCCAGCTTCTTCGTCGTCGCCCTACCACACGCCTTACCATGTCCAGCGCCCCGGGGAGCATACGCGGACGAACAAATTCCAGACGGGACTCAACGGAGGCGGAGGCGGCGGAAATGCGTGGACGATGGGAATGAGAAGTCGGTCGCGGTGGAAGAGGGTGATGAGAGTCTAGTTGGCCAGATTCCGGATCGGAAATCCAAGAGGGAGTGTCCGGTGCCGAAACCTACGGGGCTTGTGGGCACGATCTTGGGGTTTAAGCCGTCGAGTAGTGATGGAAAGGGATCTTCGAAACCGCCTTGATTGTAATAGGAGATTTTATTTTGTGTATTATATTCTCCTCAATCGAAAGGTCCACAAATATGCTGTCAATTCGAAAAGAGCGGAATAGATTTGATGGTGGGCATCACGCTGTGCAGCGATTTGGAATTTTCGGAAGTCAGAAACACCTCAAACTTCGGGAGCATTGAAGATCTGGAAAATTTCCTTTTTCGGATCAGTGCTTCTCCTGGGAATAGGATATCTTGACCGCGAGACCTACTGGCTTCGTTCAAAGATTCCCTGCTATCGTTGTTTGAGGCATCTGTTTGGCGGCTGCCACCTCCCGTCATCAAGGATTTCCATTGGCTTTAGCATGGGAAGTTGCATATGCCCCTGCCCATCACAATGAGGGGCAAGTGCTCTCGACTTCAATACTCTCTTGCTCTTTCCGTTTCTGTGCAGAGGTACTAAAAGGCTTACCCAAATTTCCCAGGTTTCATCATCTGCTCCCGCCCAAATCCGAAGCTCTCTTATGTTTATAGTTTCTTACAGCAGTCCAAACCCGACAATCTGTCTTCTACCCCTTGGGATTCACGATCAGACGGGTAGGAGCTTCTCTTCCTTCCCCCGTTATTGACAGCGTGTTTTGAGACTGCTTAAGCAAGTGCGAACACTGTCTGTAGGTAACACAAAGAGAACCTGAGTGGAACCAGCCTAACAATACATATTGCAGCCAGAATATCGCATGGCATGTTGGGGCAGCCTGTTTTGATGCATCGGGATCGAGAGAAAACACATTTGACTGTGTCCTGCAAATACGTCTTGTCTCACTTCAGTCTTTTAAATTCTCTGCTGGGAATTCACATTGCTGTCCTGAAAGCACTTGCTGTCACGTCCACGCAATGTCATTTCTGCTACTGTCTTCGCTTTTTTTCCCCCAGGTACATTTTTCAAGGGGCAGCAAATATGCAGAAATATGCCCGAAAAGAGCGCCCCCCTCTATGCTCAGTAATCGCATGATTTGAAACCGAGGCTTAGTTCAATTTCATACCTCAGAATGGAAAGATTTAGCCTGGATATTCCCCCTTAAAGTTGCCTTTTTGGGTCATGTTTTCTGGGAGGTTGGAGCATGAAGTATTGTATTAAGGATAGCTGTAAACACGTTTATACTCTACACACGCAACTCAACGAAGCCAAGCCAAGCCAGCGTACTGACCCTCTGCGTCTAGCCCTTGCTTCTCCCTCCCTCATCTTTACACAAATCTACAATATAGCCTACAAGACAGGCTATAGCTAACCTTGCTCTAAGCCCATAATTCCCGCGTTCCATGATGCATTGTTCGACGACAGCAGCTTGTCTCTTGACAGCAAAACACTCTCGACAGCAAAACACTCCCGACACTCACTTCGTATCAAAACAGAGACCTTCGCATCCCCAAAGAAACATCCGTGTTTTAAGACAAGCCAAACCAGCTCATTAGGGGAAAAACCGGCCGCTGTTGCAAAAGGCAGAATGTTTTGTGGCATACAATTAAGAGTATCCAAGGCAGAGCGGAAATTTTTATAGGTAGAAGCTTTTTTGGATTACTCACTTCCCCGTACATAGACCGATCGAATAATTTGCTGTGAAAAGAGCAGCTGGCTCCGTGCCGAACCTTCAGCCAAGAGCAATTTTAACTTCGAATGCGTCAATAGGCCTCCGTCTCCAACTCCAACCTTCCTCACCTCCCCCATGAAAACACAACACCAATCGCAGCAAACCCTCACTTCCCCGCGAACCAGCAGAATAAACTACTCTCGCAGGACTCCCTGGCAAAACACCTTGGCAAGCCCCGTAGCGCCAGACGCGCAGAAAAGGCTCACTCCCCAGCCTTCCCTGTAAACAGGCTCTGGAAAATTTCGATGGGACCTATCATGCAAGTCAAAGCGCAGCGAGGACTTTTATACGTGGCAAACCCTCCAAAATATTGGCTTTAAGGGTGGGTATAAAAGTCTTCGGTTGGTTGGATTGAGAACTCCACGATAACCTCATCAGTTGAAAAGGAATTTCACGGGTCTTTGTGGTTTCCACTACGATTAGTAGAATGGTATTTGTATTCCGCGGAGACGTCGACTGTGCGGCCACAGAATTGCAATACCAGTTTTCGAAATTGAGCGACAGGATGCGATTTGACAGCAAAGACGGAAATGACAACAACCCCGTCTAGCTATCATGAGAATAAGTATACATGTTGCGTAAGTTGACTGTGTGGAATGGCAGCGCGGGAAGGTATAAAGGTAAGCAATACTGTAGATGGAGATCTGCTCTGCGCTGCGCCACCCATGATGCAAAACTCTTTCATCCTGTATTTTGGTGGGAATCAACTCACAGACAAAGTAAGGATCTTTGCTTTGTACTCCTTCCTCTTCATATAGCAGTGCTGCGAAAGGGAAGGAGGTAAACCTACACCTAACCTCCTTTGAATCTCTCCTCACACATATATGAACCCCTCCCAAAAACATTTCTTGCAACCCAACAACTCACTAGCCCTACAAAGACCACGGACACTGGTGTCTGTGCCGTCAGTAATATGGCTTGCAAGCCATCCCTAGTGTTAGTCTCGAGACGTAAATGTTGTTTGTTACTCCTGTGTGTTTAATAGTGAGTGGATGGGAACGATAGAAGAAAAGGCTTGACAGCAAAATATCCCTAACAGCAGTTTTTCGGGATGGTTCAAGGGCAGCCGAGTGGGGGGATTGGGGTATGAGTTGAGGGGGATGGAAGGAGAGATGCGCAAGTGGTCAAGACTGCAGCGCGAGTCCGAACCTCCCAGAGACTCAGCTGTTCCCTACGATGATCGAATCAAAGATGGCTCAAAAGGTTGCGAAGAGAACCCAAGATCATAGGCGAGCTTTTATGAGAAAACTTTCTTAGTCTAGAAGATCGTGTGGAGCAAGGCAAAGAAGCACAATGGATCCAAGGGGGATTTGTATCATTAGAATATTGATTTTCATTCCGATTTCATTATCTGAAGCATTACAAAACTGATCGGGGTATCTATCTACACACGCTGAAAACAAAGAGAGAAAAATGAATTTGATGCGCTTATACGCCCCGGCCCCGCTCAGAAAGCCTTCATATACACCCCATCACCCCAGCATAACACCTTTTGAATCCAAATTAGGAAAATCAAGTGAGGCGATCAGTAATAGATCTTCTCTCTCCACAATGGCGGTCTCGCACCCTCAGCATCCCATACCAGCTTGTTCTTCTCGTTGAAAAAGCAGCCTTCATCGGTGATTGGGATGACCTTGGAGGTATGGGCGACTTCTTGAGTGCTGATGCCTGCGGGGTCGCGGGGGATCCAGAGGAGTGGCGTTTCGCTGGTGACGGAGGGAGGGAAGTATGCGTTCTCGGCGACAGCCTCCTCGTACATGTTCTCGGCATCCAGAAGGCCGTGAGGCACGAGCTGGCGCAGGGTGGCGTAATCGGAGTAGATGTGTGGTTTGAGGAACTTGGAGATGAAGTTGGGCTTCTTGTGGGTTGCGGCCGAGGCTGACAGATCGCCAACCTTCTCGTCACCGGTCTCGTGTGAGGACACGCCTTGCTCCATCAGGCCGCGGAGTGATTCTTCTTCGGCTTCGAGGGACTTGGGAAGGCTGTAGAGGAGGGGATCGAGAGCCGAGTTGAGGGAGATGTGGTAGAGGGCGGTGAAGATTAGGAAGACAACCATAAGGACCAATGGACCTGGAGTCGCGGCAATTCCGAAGAGACCGATGAGGCAGACCTCGGCGAGGTAGATACCGGTAAGAAGTTGTTGGAGTGCTCGGGGGTATATCAGGCCTTTGGTATCAATCTTACTGTCGGTAACGAAGAGAACATTGTAACGGAAAGCAAGGTAGAACAAAGACATTCCAATAGTGGCGAAACCAAGGACCAGTGGTGCAATGCAAGAGTAAACCAGACCTGAAATCGTTAGACACGTACGTATGGGAGGTTGGAGGATGCTTACCAATAACCGCAATGTTGGTAAATACTGGCAGAGTGCTTCCCCATGAAATGGCGCTCAAGCTCGACCATTTTTGATACATCTTTCTGGGTGTGCCTGACAAATACTTGTAGAAGATGTTGAAGACAACGAAGCCAACAACTTGCGAGATAATTCCGGAAGCAATTGTCAATCCCTGAACAATGAAGTACGAGATGTAGAAGTTAGAAGCGGTTGGGATCTTGTTGGCGAGAACCGTGGTTACGCTGCCAGGATTATCACTGATTTGCTTGATGAGCGCAGAAGCTGAGGAGGCGACTGTCACGACAAGGAAGACCTGAACAACCTGGAAGACGAAGTATGCGTTCTGGGTGAAAAGTTCCACACGTGCAAGAGATGGTTCACCGGCTTGCCTGGCACACACTATTTTTTGTCAATAAATGGCAAGTAGTTGAGAGAAGGAGAACTTACATCTCATGATGACGGGGACGAGAGACATGAGAATTGACAGCGCCACCGAGGGCAGAAGACCGGTTACAACTCCCATGATGACATCGGGAATCTTGGTTAACCAGTTAAGCCAAGAATAGCTCTCCAGATAAGTTACGTTCGATATAAGTCCAACGACAGCGACAGGGATAGCCCAGAAGACAATGAGAGCAGTGATGAAAGCGTTAACTGTAAGCTTGCGAACGACTCGTTGCCACCAGGAAAATTTGAGGGACTTCCAGACGATTTCGTTGGGGTTTACACCAATGTAACGGGGGGACACTGCAAAATATTAGCTTCTGTGTTTATGAGATAGTGCCAGATGACTTACTGTGAAGAGCTTGGTGGTGAGAAAGAGTCTGGAAAGCAGCCTGGGCATCAGATTGATGGGCAAATTCAATGAAAACGCTTCCAATGAGAGCAGTATCGCCGGCTCGGTAGCTGATTTGCGCGGCCTCTGTCTCAGGAATAAGTGTCTCCAGTCTAGTACGTGCCCAGTCGATAGTGTCAACCTTCTTTCCAATCAGACCAAATTTACCAAGCTTATGAGTTGGTCGCTTCTTCGTGGGGATCCAGCGTCCGGCCAAACTTCCAGATGTGGCGCTTCCTTGCTCAATTCGTTCCGCTTCGGGGTCAACGCCTCCTTTCTTAGCAGCCTTCAATCTTTCGCCATTTGCTAGTTTGATGAGCTTGACCTCAGCGGCCTCCAATCGAAAAGCGACCTTGTCGCGCTCCTCAACCAACTCATCAACCTTGGTGGTATCGCGTGCAATCCAGATATTTCTGACCGCGCTGCCAAATACTTTTCGGAGTTTACCCTCATGGAGATAGTTCTTTGGTACGCCCGTGAATAGAACGGTTCTTGCGGACATGCGATTGGCATAGACTGGCGACAATAGGAAAGCTTGACGCAGGTTGATGTAGTAAATGCTTTCCCGCGTGACCAGCATGAGCACGAATGAGAAAAAGATGATGGCAACACCTGCGTGCGCAAAGTATTTATACTTTCCGCCATTCTTGTCCTTGTTGACATTGGCCATAGAAAGCATGTCAAGTTGTCCACCACCACCTCCACCCGTGATGTTGACTGGGAACAATACAGGCCAGGTAATACAAGCGCCGACAAACATGATAACGACAGTCATGCGCAAGAAGCGAAGGAAGAGGTATGCATCGAGAGATTGGTGTTGGAGGGCGTAAGTATCAGGGATCTTCCAGAAAGGACCAATCCAGTTGAAGAGGCCGTTTGGAAGCGCAGTCGAGCGCTCTCTGTTTCACGTTAACAACTATGTTATGTCAATTGTTGGAAATGTTAAGACGTACTGCTCGCGCAAGGCGCCCAGATAGGTTCGGGGAGCATAGAAACGGCGGTGGGATCGTCGCAAGATCAGGAATATAATGACGTAGACCACGGCATACAGAAGAGTCGGGAGTAGCGTGGCTATCATCCCCGAAAGGGAGGCATTTGGTGGATTATCTGTCGGGGTCGAGGAGCTCATGATTGCGGAGTGCTGCCTTCGCAATGGGCGTGATCCAGGAGGTTATTCGAACTGCACTGCGCTGCACTCGGTCGCAGATGCAGAAATATCAAAGATCGAACTGGTGGGTAGGTGGGGAGAAGGAGAAAGAGCAGATGTAGAAAGTAATAAAGTCTTTTAGACGCGGTATGCACGGACCACTCGAAGACCCCTTCTGAGCTGGGAAGCAGGGAAGCCGGGAAGCCGGGAAGCAGGGAAGTCACAGGAAAAACAGCAAATTGGAGGCTGGGCCCCCCTGCGTAGGAATGACGTCGTGAGAGCAACAGTGATCCCTGCCAACCGCGAGCAATGGAACCTCAGATCAGGGATCCTCAGTCACTCGCTGGGGCAGCGCAATCGAGTGCCGACGGGAGTACCGTAGGGAGACGAGGACGAGGACAGATATAAACCGGGGTCCTTCTTTTGGACAAGAAGAAGCAAGAAATCAATCGGTTTGAGCAGTGGAAGTTCAGAAGCAGATGGAGATCGTCGTTATCGTTATGTTTCATGCATCATCTCATTATCAGCAGACTGTGGCCTGTTTATGAGTGAAGGTGAAAAGCAGGTGGTGAAAAGCAGGCGGGTGCAGCGTGGGACATGTGTGGCTTATGAAATGCACTGTCCCGCACCATCACCATCACCACCATCAAAAGCATCTCCTCATGAAACTCGCAGCGGGCGAATGTGGCCGCGAAACCAACACAGCTGAGTACTGAGTGCCGCCAGCTGTGCGAATGCATTCTGCGCCGCGCATCCTCTCCCCACCTCAACACCTGGCCTGACCACATTGCAGTACCTTCGTATATCTCCGAGGATTAAGCTTGAGATGCAAAATAGATAGCCACGACGCCCTTGCCCTGCAGCGTGGAAATCAGATACGCGACAGCACCAAATATTGCTCGCAGGCCTTGCAGCGTAGATGTCTTTCGCTTCCCGCAATCCTTGCAGAGCTGAAGAGCAGGCATGAAAACTTTCCGGCCCAATCAAACGCATGCAAATTTCAAGGGCGCATGCACAATCCCACATGAGGAGTCTAGAACTTCCATCGAGAATAATTGGAGCTCAAAGCCTCATTTGCGACACATGCGAGACCCCTTGCCCAGCGCAACGTCCATCTGCACGAGGAGAACGTTGTTGGACTTAGCTCTGCCACCAGTCCCGCGGGAGGGCCGATAGCTGCTGGGTAGCTAGCTGATGGACCCTGAAAATGGTGTCGGTCTAACTGTTAGTCGAAAGTTTGTGCAGACGACACTTCACGTAAACCGTTGTTCTGAAGTCACATTCTACAAGGCGCAGTTGATTCTTCAGTTCAAATCCTCAAGTGTTGGGCAGCTTGGTATGGACTGAGGTGGGAAGGCCAGACCGAGTCAGAAGATGCACGAGTTGCCAGCTTTAATTGGAAAAACTTCAAAGTAAGATACACAATCCAAGCGACGTGGGATCCTTCTCACTCATATTGTTTGGTACTATGGTAGGGGTCTCTGGTAATATGTAACATTCATCAATGCGGTCTGTGGCAGGACCGACCAGAGCCGCGCGCTTCCCACGAGACTGAAAGAGTAACCTCAAGGCAAGTCGGTTTAGGTATGCGAGAATACCCCGAAACTCTGAGGACTCCATCTAAGAATGGCCCCTTCATTGCTGATAGTGTAGTATCCTCCATGCAATCGCCAACCACAATTTCATCCCCTTCCCTCGGATTGTTTCTATCAGCCACGCTCCAACAAGAATTCATTGCGAGGTGCTTCACACTCCGCTGCTAAGCTCTCACATCGTCTGGCCAAACTCTAGATCACAACACTCCCGTCCCATTGTGACGAAATTATTTGTCAATCAGGCATTTGTCAGGGACTCTGTACATATTAACACTCTAGGCACGCGTAACTCGACAACGGCCAAGCAGATCCACCTGCGACGATACACAATGACTTCTGCCGGTCTTGTTCAACCCCAAGATGCAGGATCGATTGATTTGGAAAAGCTTCCAACGTTGTTGATCGAAAATGAGCAGCCTAGATGCCATCAACGATGACTATGGCAGAAAGGTCTCCTTTAATTTGGCCTTTGATCGCTGAAACCCGTATATCCTAGAGGTAAATGCTGCTAAAATCACAAATACGCGATTGTAGCATGTACCTTCTCGTTTGTGTAATATCAATCACCTCCTCCTTTCACTTCTTTTCGATTCCCTCATGATCATCGACCCGTTGAGCATGGAGCAGTGCAATGGAAGGGAAGGTGGGATTCACGACTGCATCTGCGGTCGATCGATAATGTTTTCGAATTTCTCATGTTGTCCAGAACCCTTCTCACTGCTCAGGATAAAACAGACAAGAAGGAGAAGGAAAGAAAGAAGAATCTATACCTTCAATCAACTTCATCTCCGATATGATTCTCCTCCACAAGCGTGTTTGGAACAGTTCATTCCTTGACTTATAGACTGGCATTCTTCAAGATTATTAGATGTCGTCTGCATAGCAACTTGGTAAGACATTACATATTTCAATATACCAGACGCGAATTGACACCCCTCACTTTTTCTAGCAATTTTCTACCATATTTTCGTTTCCTAATGCCGGTCTAAATATTACTTTGCAACACTTTGCGAGTTGAGAAGCCCAAGACTTTGTTCTGACAGCATGGCATCCCATTCCCAGTCAGGCAGCGGCAGCGACAGCGATAGCAATGCTGCTTCTAGTCCTCCACACAGCCGTGCGCCCAGCCCTCAGCCCCCTGGCAGCACAGCTCATAACCAGCCACCCAGGCCTCATAGACCAAGAAAATACATCAAGGCGACAGACTTTGCCGGCATCTATCGCTCTGTCTACAGCGTTCAGCTCCCGGGAATCAGACTACTCCCGCTCCTAGAACACGTTAACTGTAACTACCTCTCGACACCAGGTCGCGCACCAACGATTCTAGAACTAAAACAACACGCTCATTCTCTCGTCGTACTTATCAAATCTCTGACGATTTCGACTTTGCCAGCTGTAATCGACAATGCCAACTCTGGGATTGTAGGCATACCGGCCTTCAACGATGGCGAGACGTACGATTTCCTTAACGACCTCACAAGGAAATACGAAGGCCCAAAAAACCCCGCGCATATGATGCACCACAACATGCCTCTCACCAGCATCGTCAATCTCCTGCACGATAGAGATGTCGATGGAATTCCAATTCCAGAAGACCAAAAAGTAAAATGGGATGTGTGCCCTATGCACGGAGACAAAATCAAGAAGTCGACACCAAACCACCCGAGCTTGCCATACGCAACTCACCAGAATCTGATTTCCCATGCCAACGAAGTTCTAGAGCTGCTAGATCATGAGTACAGCGCCAAAGGCGGCCTGCTCGGCATCCTTCCCACGCAGGAAGAGAAGGGGGACCGCAAACTTGCAGAGAGCACACTGCTTGGACAAATGATTCTGTACATCCAGCGCCTCGTCCAGCGCGTCCACGACCTCGAA
Source organism: Lachnellula suecica (assembly GCA_007825345.1). Classification (NCBI taxonomy): domain Eukaryota; kingdom Fungi; phylum Ascomycota; class Leotiomycetes; order Helotiales; family Lachnaceae; genus Lachnellula; species Lachnellula suecica. The sequence continues at coordinate 1,887 of QGMK01000028.1, read as the reverse complement.
CGTTCGTACGCAAACGCCATGGACGTCCTAGCCGGAGAAGCTGTGGTGCCTCACCAAGCTCTCTCCAAGCTCGGCCCAGACGGACGACGCGGGCGCGAAATGGTGTTCCCGCAAGACCGTTTCGTTCTCGTCAACGCTGGAAACGACATCTACCAATACCTCAACGACGAATTCGAGAAGAAAGAGCGTATAGATGAGGCCGTCATGGCGAACTACAGACGTCTCGGTGTAGCTGGTGAAGCCATGTGGCAGAAGAAAGGCGGAGTGGAAATGAACCGTGGAATCGTCGCCCTGGACGTGACCACGCGGTACTACCGCATCAAAAACGATGCCCTGAAAACCATCTTCGTCATTCCAGGTTTCCAGAAACACCCCAGCACCAAGGTGACGCGGGTCATGGAGTCCAAGCCAACGGTCGTCAGCGTCGTCAAGCCCGTCTGGCCCGAACGCGTCTCGACCTGGGAGATGCGCCACCGCGCCGATCTCGACGACCTGAAAACCAAACGCATCGACAACGCGCACCTGCTCTCCGAAGTCGAGCAGCTGAAGAGCAACCAGACCGTGCTGCACCACTCCTGGCAGAGTGCAAAGCAGGAGGCGAAGCGTGCGAACGAGAAGTACGAGGAGCTTCATCAAACATTAAACCAACACGAGAACGAAACCAAGCACAAGCTGCACGAGCAAATTTCGGAGGTCTACGCGCTCAACACGGCGCTGGCAGACGCCAAAGACCAGACGGAGCGCGACAAGGCGAAGGCGGCCGAAGAGCGCGCCCTCGCCACCAGCCTGCGCGAAAGCGCCGACGCGCACCAGAATGCCGCGATCCTGCGTATCCGCGACCGCGAGGCCGCCCTCGAAACCCAGTACAACACCGAGTGGCAGCGGCAGCAAGACCTCAACAAAACGCTCGGCGATACGGCCACAGAGCTGGGCGACAAGCTGCGCGCGGCCTGGCTGGCGCAGATCGCGGAGACGGCGATCGTGAACAAGTTCTTGAATGACCAGATGGTTCAGTTCACGAAGGAGGGCGGGGTCGTGGATGCGGAAACGCAGATAATTGTCGATAAGTGGGCGTTGAACATTGCGAATGCTGCTGCTCCGGGGGGAGCGGGGGGGAATGGGAATTTTCAGGGGACGGGGAATCCGTTGGGTAATGATGACGATAGTGACGCTGGGATGAGTGATGCGGGTCTATGATGAAATGGATGTAGAGTCTTTGCAGCTCTACCTGGCCGGTACGACCTGGTATGTCGCACCTTGAAACCATATTCCCTCTCCCTCGTGTCGTGAAGATGCAAGCTAAATCTAGCATCTTAGGCGGTGAATTCGAACTTTCTGCAGAGGTAAATTCCTCACTTGAAGAATCGGGGACTATGGGGGCTTCACTTGTTAGAATGGAGCGTTTTGGGGGTTGATGTCTGGCGGCTTGGGGATATTCTTGAGTGCTTTTTGTTTATTTAGTAGCTTGGAGTAATTTGAAAAATGAAATTTAGTCGTTCTGGGAAAGACAGCGGAGAGTTTTGAAGCGTCTGAATTGGCTATTAAAGAAAGATTAGGGCGTCAGCTTGCGATCTTATATGAAAATACATCAAGGTCCCGACACAGGAGATAAAAGCAGGCTTACACCAACCGCGTGCAAGATCACCCACGAAACTCTCAAGATTATTGAGAGTTGAAAATGGAAATGGAAATGCTGAGAAATTGATAGAAGAAAGGGCGCTTGCCTTCTGCCTTACCCCATGCTTGGTAGAAGCAACTTGATGCGCAACCAGCTATGATCAATGCTAATTTTTGACTGTCTATGAATACAGACCCAAGTAAATACTTAGCCGGAACGCCACCCACCACCACCAAACTCCAATATGCAGCAACCCATATGAAATAATC
>QGMK01000027.1:0-61377 GCA_007825345.1 Lachnellula suecica | reverse complement strand
TCAAAATCAGTAATAGTCCTCAACAACTCCCCCAAAATATCCATCGCCAACAACCGTAACCGCTCGCTCTGCCCCCTCAAATGCTCCTCCAGCTTCCCTTCCGCAACACCCCATTTGCGGCACTAGAGTAGCAGCCGCATCTCCTCGATGCGGATTTTGCATATCAAGCGCTCTGAGTCGCGGGATAGTGAGGACGCGGTCGTGAAGAGGCTGTAGGCTTTCATGCGACCCGTGAAGATCTGGCCGAGCACGTCTACGGCGCCGACGAGGGATAGGGCTGTGCCTAGGACTTCGGCCATAGTGGTGAAAAGACCAAGTGCTGATTCATGAACTGTGAGGTTGCGTGCTCAGGGTGAGATGGGTATCATGGTTGAGATTCTGGAAAGCAAGCTCGGGACTAGTTCTGGCATAGATGGCAAGTAGCTGAGATAAATGGGCATAGAGATTTTAGAGAAGGGTTATATAGAGCTATGAGGAAGTCATGGTGGTAGTTGGAAGTGAAGAGGCTTTCATATGCAGCTTACCGCTCAAAGTGGCCCGTGCCATCCCTCGCGGCGGGGTAAGTCTGAGTATGTTACGCCTGTAGAAGCATATTTGCAAGAGGTAATTATGTTTGCCAAGGTTTCTCTTGGAAGTTCTTGAACTACATGCTTTGTCCTACCACTTAAGCTTGATGTGAGGTTGTACAGTACCTGTTACCCCAAAACATGATGGCGAGAATATTGGAGGACCCTGAAACATATCCGGCAAGCACTATGAAATTGCCATGCAAGTTTTTTCCACCTACAGAGACTGGAATTATAACAGTTACCCATAAGATTAAAGCAAAGCTCCAAGAGAAGGTTAGAATAATGTTTCTTTTCTCATTTTCACAATGCCTTCCCGGAACTGCCACACTCATCCATCATCCTCCCAACCTCTTTCTGAAAGATATCCATACTATCTTCCATCAACTTCGTAAGTGGCAAATAGCTATCACTCTTGTCCATCATCGCCTTCCACGGATCAATCAACTGCTTGTTCACATTGATCTTGCTCACCCCATGCTTAATGCACTCCTGGAACAGATCTTGATCGAAAGCATTCGTGCCGTGCACCACAATCTTGACCTTGCCTCCAACAGCCTCCTGGACTTTTGCCAAGCGATCAAATTCAAGCCATCCTCTCGGCCCTTTAGGCCCGTACTCGCCGTGAATATTCCCAAACGCAGGAGCCAAGAAATCGATACCAGTATCGACAAATTCCTGCGCTTGTTCTGGGGTCGTAAGTACGCCCTCCAGATCCGCCGTGTCCTTCAACCCGTCCTCGCCGCCTTCGATTCGCCCCGGTTCCGCCTCCGTTGCAATTCCTCGCTCATGGCAAAGCTCCGTTAGTTCCTTTGTTAATCTCAGGTTCTCGTCTTTCTCATAATGCGACATATCAATCATGATCGAATCGAACGGCAGGGAGGCTGCATATTTGACAAGATCGACTTCCAGACAGTGATCTAGATGAAGGGACATGGGCACGCTTGCAGATCTACAGACGTCCGCCGCGAGGTTCACGAGGTGCGATTTGAATGTGGTGAGGGCCCATGGGAAAAGAAGGATCATAGCGGGACTTTTGCGGGATTCCGCAGCGCGCTGGGTGGCGATTATCTCTTCAAGGTTGTACTGTGAACTTGCCATTAGCTTTATACTTTATTTAGTAGATCTTGAGGTGAGCATACGCAGACGACTGAGACGATGCCATATCCTCCTTTCTCGGCCGCATCGAGAATGGCTATGCTCTTATTGTTCTTGAGTTTTTCTGCGCCTGCAGACATGATGAAATGAGGTGATAAGTTGACTTAACAAGATGATTCAATTGATAGAAATTTGTCTGAAGAGTTGAGATGAAGTTGTTTCTGAGTTCTCCCTCTGGGGAGCCCCGCAATGACCCCGCGATACTGTAACTTTCAGATCGGGTTCTGACGGCCAACTGCCATCGGCAATGCGACGGCCTTTGTTCTCATCGTGAAGCTCAGTTTTCTCGTTGAGAACCTCATCTGAACCTATTCAACACTCTCACCAAAATATGCCCAAAATGACAATTTGAAACCAGAACTCTGCGAATAGAACTCTCGAAGTGGGAATTAACGAGAGCTGACGTGTGAGATCAGCAGTCGTGCACACGGCAGATCTTCCATGGGGCTAATATCTTACTCAGACCAACAAGGCATCAAGGCGATGATGAAGCTCTGAGGTTTGATATTCGAATTTCGTGCAGTTGTCGATCATTGGCAGGGGATACGCAAGTGTGCATATTGCCCTGGCCTTTAATTTCCTCGTACGTGAGCAAATGGGACGTTTTTAAAAATATACTCCTGCCATAGAGCACGATCGGGATTCTCGGCCGAGTTTACTCAGATAAGAAGAAAATGAGTTATACTAAAATAAGAACAGAACAAGGGGATCTCTTGAAATCCGGGATGATGTTGGTACTTCAGAACTCCCTGATCAATCCAAAATCCACAAAATGAACAGATCCATTACTGATTTTCAGGTTTCCCCAAATCCCAGATTCCCAATGTTATACGGCTGGAACATACCCGAAGCCGTAGCCTTGTGGTTCACAGAGGTCGAAGGCCGTGGGTATTGAACTCGCCCCCAAACACCCTTTTAGTCCACGAGCAACCCCCCGGCGCCCACCGGACCAACCCATAGAGGCTGGAGTCCGCGAGGACCCAGGGGTAGCATCAGTGGCTTCCCGGCATGGCTTTAAGCTTAAAGTCCACTGAAACTTCCCTCAACTGCCATTACGCCCACGGGTATGCCACGCTTTCTGCTTCTTTTTAATTTACAACCCCTAACCTTAATTGACATCCCGGGAAACCCAGTCCTGCAGGCGGTCCGGGTAAACTTCACTAGATCCCTTTTTATACGTCTCCACTTGCCTTCTACAAGCGTTCGTTAGTTTGTTTTCTAGTTTCAAGCTTGAAAAGTAGATAGGTAGCTTGCAAAATCTAGTTCGCTTTAGCTCTGCCTTATAGGTAACATGGGCAACTCAGACGGAATAATTTTCCCCAGTCGCGAGGGGGGCGTGTGTTCCAAAAATAGAAAAGTGTGATCAGATCACCAAACGTCCCTGACGCTTAGTTACAGTACCTTTCTTCGAGTGATCCTCCCAGGGCGCAGGCCGTTGCTGCCGCTGTCACTTGCAGGATTTGGAAGTTCCAGAAAATCCCTGGGACGCAGTAGACGGGCCAGCCAACCAGCCAGCACGCAACCTGAGCGCCGGGAAAGGCGTGGGATGATCTCTGAGACGAGCCCAGGCCTGAAGGAAGCATTGCAAGGAGGAGCACCGCAGGCGGCGCGGGGAACCCATGGATGCATGGAAGTGCCCATGCTTCCATGCGTGAGTCAAAGAACAACTGTCTTACTTTCAACTCCCGCCCGCAGCCCGCTACTCTGCTACGCCGCGCATGGGTGGGAGTCGGTGGACAAGTCATATGCCCGACCCCGACTCCGTCGGTACTGCGCAAACGGGGTTGGAAACTCGTTGGCTTATTAACACGAGTAGACCAATGCTTGTAGCAGGTTCGTTATCAGATGTTCCTCGCGGGGCCATTAATTGGCTATCTTACTGTAGTGGCTGTAAGAAAGAGTAGCGTCTTGTAGTGTTTAGACCGTCGCCAACCTCCTCGCAACTAATGCCAGACGATGTCATATCCTGGGCTCTCCCCCCTAAGTGACCCCTGTCTCTTCCTTTTTGCAACGTTGCGATCCTTCAACGGTCCTAAGTGCTTCTAGCGTTATGTCGATGGGCCTGTGACTTATTGATGCTGCAAGGAAAGTGACTCCAACCCTGACGGATCTCGGCCACATATCGCCGACTTCTCACAAGTACGCGTACTGGCTGTGCCGTAAATGTGCAGAAGATTCAGCTTGCTCGAGCACACGTGCGTTCCTCTCCTCTGCCACTGCATCATACCACTGTAAAGTCGATTTCCATGGGGCTTAACCCAGTTTCCCCAATCGAGAGCTGTGATACAGGACGGTAGGAAGCCACTCGAGCTTCAAGGCATGTTGAATGTGCGTCACTTGAAGCGCGTTCTCCTGAAGGGTTGCAACCGAATATACACGAACCCTCAATCCCAATTGCCCAGTAATACACTCGCTCACACCGGGAAAATATTCGAGGCCTTGAGTTGAAAGTTCTTGCATTAATTTTGTCGTCTAGTGCCGTAGCTCATCTAGTCGTGCGCCCAAAACACCATCGCTTTTCGCCGAAATAATGCTGCTGCCTACTGCTCCCAAAACCCCTCACCATTTAGGAAGTTGAGCAGCTCCCCTCTGCCGTCGCCACAAATTGGCGCGGTCCACCCAATCCCGGCCCAACAGCCACCCCCAGCGCTCCAAGATGGGCTGAGAAAATTCCCATGACATTTCGTTTAGGGGATCGTCGCCCCAAATGATCAGTTGTCCAACATCCTCTCTGTCTGTTCCAGTAATTCCTATTTCTGTGATGAACCCCTGAGCTGCGTCCGGGCCTGCTTGTAGTAGTCGGTCACGTAAAGACGGAGAGGCTATCATGTCGATTCCCCAATAGTGAGGTGTTTCGAGTTGTGCCGTACTTGGCTTCAAAACGCTGGGTAGACTATCACTCAAGGACCGTAGTACCGCAAGATGCCTTTCAGGGTTTGCAGTGATGGATGAATCGGAGTACAACGGTCGGAATATCTGGTTTATCTCTGCTCGAGCCTTGTTTCGATCATAAGGGACCAGAGAGACGCTGTCGGACGTTTAGTATTGCTGAGAAGTCTATTAACATTTGTGCTACTAACTTTGGTGGTTGAGAACTGACTCTTCTTTGGTGGTGGCCCTGCACGTGGGGTGCTTGAGCCTCGGCCGAATGAGACATATTCAAAGACTGAAAAGGGGGTCCCATTGTAGATCGAGAACTTCGGAACCCTGATGACTCAGGTGAGCTTTGTGAATTATGACGGAGGCCGGATGGATGTACCATAGAATATGGCTGCTGAGACGAAGACAGAGCAGAAGGATCCGCGTATGCTTGCATGGATGGAGCCAACATCGAGGATGTTAGAGAGAGAGCTGACATAGGCATCATATCAGAAGCAAGTGTAGCTGGAGGGCTACCTGTGCCAGAAATTGATGTGCCTGAAATCGAGGGCGAGAGCGAGTATGCGCGTCCGTCATTTGGTACGCTCATAGGTGCAGACATCATGCTGTGAGATGATGGTGCTGAAGAACCATAGAGTTGTGATCTCAGGGCTTCGTTCTCCCTCCGAAGTTCATCATTTTGATATCGTAGGCGCTCGATCTCTTCCGATTGCTCCGAGCTCTGCTCTTTTTGCGCTTGTTCCAGATTCTTGAGGTGCTCCTTCCTTCTACGGCCTGGAGAACTTGGTCAGTTTGTGAACTGGGATATGATGTCTTGGAAGCGTACGGAATTCTCTTTGGGCGAGACGATTGTACTAAATGTCTATGTTAGTTTTGGTTCAAGACAGAGTTATGCGGGGGTGAGAAGCATACCTCGCGCTTGCGTTCTTCTTTGTCGGTTGCTGAGTCCATGGTGGGAGAGTATTGTTTGGAGTGTCTGGTGATAGTTTGAAGGGTCATTGTGGGAAAGCTGAAGACTTTAAAATGGTTTGAAATATGGCTCAGAGGATACCAGGACCTTCATACTCGAATCCTCCAATAGGGAAGGCAGTGAGATCATATACCCTGGTCCGTCCCGCAGCGAGAGTTTCCAACATGGACTCCCTCACTAGCCGCATGGAAATGCCCCTTTTAGGCCCAGTGAGTTAAATTCCTTATATTAGTTAGCCTTCAGCCTCGAGACCCTAGCACTATCCTGGTAATCCAGTTACTGCGGTATAGCGGCCGTAACTACTGGGGCCCATGGCGCGAGCGCTTCTCCATGTTTTCCAAACGCTGTAAATAACTCGTAGGAAACCGACCACTCATAGCGCACATGCGCTGCAGCTTGATTCGACAATCAAACGCAAGAAGAGTCAGCCCGGCCTTACTCATTCGAGGCTGGTTCAAGGCTGAGCCTCTGGAGATGAACGGCGCGTCTACGTAGGGCTAGCTGCACGTTGATCCCATTCCCGCGAGGTGAGGCTTCCCCAGTAACAGTTTAGTTCATTGGCCATGTGTAGGCCCGGGACTGGAAGTTTAAATTCCATCATCGCCGTTCCTGTGGGACCTGTCTACTAAGTGTGGGCAGAACAGGCGACCAAAAGCCCGGGTCTAGCAGACCTCGCCTAAAGTCTGAGAATAGAGTCAAATTTTAATCTCGCGCGATAGCGAAAGCACGGTGTACTCGGTGGAGCTTCTCAGTCATGATAGCGAATTATGGATCGTCACATGGGTAACAAGCTGGCACCCAAGTTAAGCAAGTCACGAAAGTTTGGCGCCGGAAAGAGGCGGTCAAGGCCCTGGGAAAATTAGTTCGCAGCCTTCAGATATCTAGCAATCTCCTAAACTCCAGGGATTGGCTGCCTATATTCTAGTGGTAGCGGCACCCAGATCCCGTATGATTTCTGCATGCAAAAGCTGTGAAAGGCGGATTGTGGGTTGCTAGTAATCTCCAGCAATAGAATTCGCATAAGTGGCTGTCGCCGTCCCCCCGCGAGATCACAACATGCGGTTGTAATGCTGTTACCGAACCTCCTGCTAAAGATCTAAATCCCGGGAGCAGGGCCCCCATGTAAGTACTGTAGCCCGTAAACCTCGACCAACCAGATAAGGGAAATGGCGCCCCAAAGCATCCCCACTGTCCCTTGTTCCTTTGAGGCGCCATGCAGTGAAACTGAAACATCTAGCCAATGATCCCTCAGGAGGCTGGAATCAGCATGAATCTGGCCCCGCTATCCACTGAAACATCACCAAGCGCATGGAAGGCGCAGTGGCTTTTCAGCCTTGCATTTATTCAACGCTTCATGTTCGCCAAGTATGGAGAAGCAGAAAGCCTCAGAGGATGCGCAGATATGGCACTAGCATGATAAAGATGTTCCTCCCTCTCGTTCCCTGCTCTCGTACCGCCGAGGACGGTCTGAGGGCGCACAAGATCTGCTCCAGGGTGCTGGGTTTCGAGTGATGTGAGCTTGGGGCGTAAGCTGGAAAACGTGGAAAACGTGGCAGTCGCCCCAGGATCCGCGGAATGTTGTTCTAGAAAAGACCTATCCTGGCTGACTGCCTCTGCGCAATGTAAGCGACCGCTCTGACTCGTCCATAGGGTTCTATGACGCTGAATAATTAATTTCTAATTGTCTCGTTTTAGGTATTGTTATTTTGGTCTGAGGCATTAAAATAAGTGGTGGTAAATTAATGACCGTAAGAATCGTAGTTTGGGTTTGTTCAACGGGTAAACATGAACGAACCGACGTCCTCTTTGCGATATGTTCACCCGAGTTTCGAGTCTACGCCGTGCCTGCCCTTGCCATCATTTCTCACATGGCTTAAGTGCCGTCCGCTAACAACGGCGCTGATGCACCATGGTGGTCTTCTGGATTCTTGAGTTGTTCTCGAAAAAGGATCCCAGATGGAAGACCAACAGACTCGAACGAACATTGGAGAGTCTGAGCCAACCCGCTCCTGGTAATTAACACCACAGAGTTTGTTTTCCTTGTGGGTATAAACGTGTTGGCGGCGGGATGTTGGCAATGTTGGAAATATCAGTACAGATGTTGCTGTTCGCAGGTGATGAAGGGCCTACTCCCCGTCCATGCATCAGCTCCTCCTGGCCCGCGGCGGGCAGTGCATGGCGCTCCCCCTGTGTTCCTGCGCGCTGGTCGCCTTGGACGATCTCCATGCTGTGCCGTGTGCCATGTGGCAACTATCTAATATCAAATAAAGCTCGTGAAACTTGACGCTTTCGGATAGTCCGGCAAAAAGTGTTGCTGTCTTTATGGTGGGCCATTTAAAGTTTGCCTCGAAGATATACCGAAGGTTTGAAGGATCTCTAGGGACGGTTGCTTTCTGATCTAATTAAATGATACTGGAATAGAGATGATGCCCATGCGTGGGTTGCAGTCGACTAACGCGGAAACTCCCATGTCCCGAGTTGATAAGCCAGGAAGCTGCATTCGACAACGCGGATACTTCCACGCCCCGAGTACGAGTACCGGCAGACCTCCTTTCTAAATTGGGAGAGATTTCCACGTGCCTGATTCATCACGTGTAAGCAGGGGGGAGGGGTTCCTAGGTCCAAATCCTCATACTGCTGGAGACTTTCGAGTCTGCAGCCGAGAAGGATGGATGTAGAAGATATGTTGGAGGCCATGAAAAAGCAATTCAAGGCAAGTCTCAATAGACATGTAGTTTATTGGATTACTAACTTTTGTCTTCCAGTTAGAATTGTCGTTGGAAACCGAAACGCCGCAACTTTTGATATCTCATCTGTCTCTACCTCCAAAGCGTTGAGGCTTAGAATGGTCGTCATTGAACAATACCCCTTTATCATTATGTGCAGTCTGGTGGCAAGGGTGGTCTTCATCAAGCGTGGTGTGCAGGGGTTGGGTCACGCCTCCTGCGCCCATCTTCTCTCTCTCAAAGTCACTTCTTTGCCTGCCGAAGCCCTGCTGCCATCCATTTCTGCCCGCCAAGCCCAGTATTCTCCCAGTCGTATCTCGGCATACGAAGCGTAGTCGAAATCGATCTGAGAGATAGTGGCTTGGATCAAAGCCCAGATGCCCCAGTAAAATCCTGGAATTCCTCGAAATGTATCGACTTCCTCGAAAAGCCTACTCGCTTCTGCCTCCTCATTGACCGGCTCGTCCTGATTTAGATGAGCGAAGTAACTTCGTATATATTCACGAATGAAGTCACGTCTCTGCGAACGAGTTGGCAGCAGACCATGCTCGCAATCGAAACCACCCCATTCCGCAAAATGATTTGAGATATCGAATGCCGCAGGCGAGGGAGTTGCATATTCATAGTCTATGAAATTGACGGTTTCAGGCGCACTGCTCTTCGTGACTCCGACTGGACGTGGTTCTACGATGACATTGCCGCTCAACAAGTCGCAATGGGCAAATACTAGCTGCAGAAGTATCAGCACAGCCCAAACAAGAATATGCAGCGCCCCGTTCCTTTTGACCATGCCTCTGAAATACTTATTTGAGAAGCTTAAGGCACTTTGACTGGCAATGACTGGACAGCTCGCGGGGAACTCACACTATCTTTACCCAAGCCCGGCCTGTTGCTGAATTCCGGGACCAGCCTGGTCAATTCCTTCTGCAAGCTTGCTTGCCGAGACTTTTCTGCATCGGATGTAACAGGAAGTGCATATATCCATTTTTGCATCACAGTCCAGACGTTAGGAGCTGGTTTTCCTGGGGCAACATTGTCAATAGCTTGCTGCACCGCGGGGTCCATCCTACTGGGTGTTGGTGCTGGGATTCCGAACTCTTCACTGCCAGTGATCTCTGTCGCTAGGGGCTCTCTAGAAGATGGTAGACAAGGAACAACAGCGTGCCATTCTGCCAGTCGTCTCGCAACTGCACGCCAGATTTCTTCTCTCCGGAGGTCTGCTGGACTTGTCACTGCTCCTCGGATGAAACGATACAGCATCCCATTATGAAATCGAGCAAGCAATTGAGGGGCAAGATTGTGCTTCATGAGCAATTCATGATTTTGAGACTCTCGCTCACGATCAATTATCAAAGAAGTGCCTTCGCCAAAAGCTCTCAGCAGAAAGGACTCCCTATCCATCTCCTCCGACGATAGTCCTGGTCTCTTGTTCACCACCTTCAATAATGTGTTTGTTATTCCATCTGTAAAACGCACGAGCTCGATTTGCCCATCGGTATGCTCCCATTCCGGCCGTATTGTATAGACTAGGCGTAGAGCTGATGTGCGAGATTCGGCTTGATTATAACTGAGAGGTATGAATCGGACCTTGTCTGCCGCAGCTTTGGGTCCTGATACTGGCTCCATAATGTTTTATTGACTTCGGATGTAAGGGGAAAAGCAGAGCCGGTGAAGAGTATTCAAAGGCTACAAGATGGTCAGTTGAAAATATTCCATGGAGAAGATGTGTGACATACTGCTGTGATTCAACTTGAAGGCCCGGTGTGTATGCAATCTCGATACAACTGCGTTTGGTATTTGGGTGAGGGGATTTCTTGCAAGTAGGCTCCAGACGACGTCATAAAACTGGATTATGAGGAATTGGCGCAGGTTGAGTCTATTCAAATATCCAAAAGAAAACTGGTGTCTGCTCAACAATGCTACTGTGCGACAGATAACAAATGCAGTTCGTAGAGGGGGGCGAGTATGAGCTCTTCGGTGTAACTTGGTGGGGGGTTTGGTGGGGTTTCGACGTTGCAAGCATTCCTGTCGGTTCCAAGCTCTGCAAGGCACAAATGCAAAGCTCTTTTCGCGCTACAGGATATCCCAGAGTTGAGGATATAAAAAGGGGGATAGATGAGGAGAAAGCGGATGCGGCCGAGGACTAAAGAGTTTAGGACAGGGCGAGCTCTGGCCTTCGACGAAATTGGTCTCGTGCCTCGTGCTTAAAATGGTGGACCCTGACTTTTGGGCCTAGCCAGGGGTAGAAGTCATGTGATGCTACTACATAAAAGCTCGACTTGAAGTTGGAGACTAGGGAAAACACTTTTGTTATTGCTGCAACACGAATCAAGGCATTCAAGAGTTCGTGAGACAGCAAGAGTGCTACTTCAGATACGACCAGCTCGCCTTATCCGTATTGCGACTTATGACAGCCGGCCACCGAAAGCATGATGGGTGTTTGAAATTCCCAATTTTCCAAAAGCACGGGTTCTCTGTTTCTTCTTGCTCTTCCTCCCTTTTCTTTGCACACCTCACTTTCTCGTCTTTTTCTTAAAAGTACCTCTTTCTGCCAGTCATCACATGATGTATATTACCCGTCTCGGCATTTGCTAGGCTGCGTGGCGTACACTCTTATCAGTCAAATGGAAGCTCTTATCAGCGAAGCATGACAATTACTGGCCGTGGGGAGCTGAGGTCAAGTTGACCACGGCTCATCCCCAGCTAAAGCCCAGCGCGTTCCCATCATGTCCAATTCAAACCTCAATGCTCTCAATCTCATAGCCTGGAAGTCTGGCTTGAGCAGAGACAATCATGGCTCAAGACGAAGAAGCCAACGAACACACCCAGCTTCTAGACCCAAGGGTAGCTGAGTTGAACGGACACAGACGACGTAGCAGATTGGGCGACGATGTTCGGCCTGGAGATGCCTCGTCCATCATATCTTCCCATTTGTCGAAAGATGAACAAGCCTTAGGGCAGACCGCTATTGGAGAACGACTTCCTTATAACGATTATACAACAATTGACTGGCTACACGATCTTGTAATATCTTTGATTTGTTGAGACAGTCTCTTACTGATGTTGGTATAGATCAAGGATTCGTACCGGTATCGAACTATCAGGTCCAAGAGAAGTCTCAAGGGACGTTTTCTAGCATGGTGGGACGCGTGTCAAGGATGGATTGCTGCCGCCATGATTGGAGTTTTCACTGCCATTGTTGCCTTTCTTGTTGGTGGGTGACTTGACCAGACTGACATTCCCAATATCAAACCTGAACACTGACCTCCCTTCAAAGACATTGCAGAAGCCACCGTCAGCGATTACAAGCTCGGATATTGCTCGTCTAACATTCTCAAAAATAGAGAATCATGCTGTACAGGCAAATCTCCCTTCGTTGGGACGATGGACGACATTGGAGAAAACTGCACGGCTTGGAAGTTCTGGTCTGACAATTACTGGGGACAATTCGGCATATACGTCAGCTTCGCTCTGCTTTTCGGCATTATCGCCGGAGCTGTGACAGTGACCACAAAGGCCAACCTACCTGCAGCAAAGCAAAGAGACCAAGTTGGGAACGATGTCGGAGGTGATGTTCCTGTGACGGGAAAGGCCATGTATATGGCAGCAGGCAGTGGAATTCCTGAAATCAAGACCATTTTATCAGGATTCGTTATTCCCCATTTCCTGGACTTCAAGGTTCTTTTCGTTAAAGCAGTCGGGTCCACATTTGCAGTTGCAACGGGGATGTGTTTAGGGAAGGAAGGGCCTTTCGTTCACATATCTACCTGCGCGGGCTACCTGGTTGCGAGATTGTTCCCTAAATACAGAGACAATGGGAGGAAAATGAGGGAAATGCTAAGCGTAGCCTGCTCAGCAGGGCTCAGTGTAGCATTTGGAGCCCCAATTGGCGGTGTTTTGTTTTCCTACGAGGTGAGTGATTTTTTGGAATTACTGAAGCTGTCCTAACAAATGCCAGGAAATCAGCACATACTTCCCCCGAAAAGTGCTTTGGAGATCATTTCTCTGCTCCCTCATCGCAGCGGTTGTTCTCAAAGCCCTGAACCCAACCGGCACCGGAAAACTCGTACTTTTCGAGACAAATTATGGCGTGAACTACGAACCAGAACACTATTTAGTTTTTATCCTGCTAGGCATAGTAGGAGGCCTCTTCGGCGGCATCTTCTGCAAAGCAAATTTCCTCTGGTCCAAAACCTTCCGCAAATATTCCCTCATAAAAAACCACCCCGTCCTCGAACTAGCCCTCGTCGTCCTCGCCACCGCCCTCCTCCAATATCCCAACCCCGTAACCCGCGACGCAGGCGATGTGATAATTAAGAACCTCCTCGTCGACTGCCGGCATCCCAGCGGGTCCTGGATCTGCGAACAAGAAGCGCAGGAATATAAAGGACGCTACTACGGCTGGCTCTTCTACGGCACCATCGTCAAGCTGCTTCTCACCATCATCACCTTCGGCTGCAAAGTCCCCTCCGGCATCATCATCCCGGCTCTCGACGCCGGCGCGCTCTTCGGCCGCCTGGTAGGCCAAGCAATCCCCAACATCTCCCCCGGCATCTTCGCCATGGTCGGCGCCTCGGCCTTCCTGGCAGGCGTAAGCCGCATGACCGTCTCGCTCGCCGTCATCATGTTCGAGCTCACCGGCGAAGTAGACTACATCGCGCCTTTCATGATCGCGATCCTCGTCTCGAAATGGGTCGCCGATGCGCTCAGCAGCGAAGGCGTCTACGACCTCGCGCAGACCGTGCTAGGCCATCCATTTTTAGACGCCGAGCACGCGCTGGCGATTGTGAGGGATGAGGGCGTGCTTGTCGAGGAGCTGATTCCGCCCCAGAGGACGATGAGGGAGATCACGGTGGATGTGGGGAGCGAGTGTAAGGTGTCGAAAGCGCTGTTGGCAAGCAAATTGGGACAGCTGAAGAGCAGAGGCCTTATGGATGCCGGGCTTGTGCTTGTGGATGGGCAGGGCATGTTGCATGGCTATCTCGCGGAGGGGGAGCTGGACTTTGCTATCCATGAAGAGGGCGTGCTGAACGATGATGAGCCGGTTGATCTGTTGCAAGGTCCGCTGTCGGCGTTTGTGGATCGCACTCCTTTGACAATTTGCGCCAAGGCGCCGATGGAGTATGCGGTGGAGATGTTTGGGAAGTTGGGGTTGAGGCACCTAATTGTGATTGAGGAAGGGACGGGGAAGGTTGTGGGCGTCATCATTAAAAAGAGGTTGGTGTTGTACCTGGAGGGTTTGCATCATTAGGTGGATCTGGACGTATGGAGTCCGGCTTTGAGGCTCGGTATTGTACAATAACTGGAGCACTGAGCGCCTGGGAAACTATGTATTGTCTTGAGATAATACTACCTTCCGGCGCCCTAAAAAATTAACATATGCAACCGTTACGATTTGTCGGCTGCCTCACAAGAATTTTACTGTTCTGGGATATCCGGTACCGAATGTACTCATTCCGATCGTCCTTCTTTTTTGCTTTTCAACCTTACAGTTTTCCAAAATGCACTTCGTTGATTACTTGCCCCCAAAGTCGCCTGCAAAATCAGCTCAATCCACAAGCAACCCATCACGCAAATTAAATGACCTCAAAAATAAAACATTATATTCAACATCTAATCGTAATTCATAACCCATCCATTCCATCAAACCCACATCCCAAACAGCCCAACAACAGCCCCAACACTCACCCCCAACCAACTCCCGGCCCCATTCCTCCTACCCTCACTATTCGTATCCTTGAAAGGCGAGCTATTCGTCTCGTCCTCATTGGGAGCAGAAGTCGTCTTGCTAGGTTTCTCAGCGCTGGAACTCGTTGATACGGCTGCAACGCTTGTTGTTAGGGCGGAGGTGCTTGAACCGCTGCTGCTCGTGCTTGTGCTGGAGGTAGAGGAAAGTGATGATAAGGACGTGGGTGTGGAATTGACAGTCGATGGGGAGCCGGAGATCGTAGTTGTTTGCTCGATGGTGACGGGAAATACAAGCGCGAAGGTCGAGCTGCCCTGCGTGGTTGTAACCGTAGCTGTCGATACCGACATCGCCGTATCTGTCTGTGCAGACTGCGTCTCAGTCGTAGCACCCGCGCTCCCACTCGCAGAGCTACCTCCACCCAGCGTCACAGTAGTCGTAACCTGCCCCGCCAAACTGCTCGCTTGATTCTCCGCATTCCTCAGCGCAGAATCCGGTATCGGCGTCCCAGCGATCTGGCACACGAGTTGGAGGGGTGTGAGGAGTAGGTTGTTGTCGAGGTCGTTATCGCAGTTGCCATGCATACAGGTGATGAGGTCGGGGAGGAAGTTTCCTGCTGAGGCGCGGCAGAGGCATTTGATGTCTGAGGCGGAGCAGTTCTCGTCGGCGGATTGGGAGATGCAGTCTTGGACGCATTGGGGGAGGGAGGAGACGAATTGTGCTTGTGTGAGAGATAGGAAGTAGAGCGTGAGGATCAGAATGGCGGGGAGGAAGGTTGGAGGATGGCATTTTGCTGGTGGGTTGTTGGGATCGAGCGAGGGAGAGCGCAATCATGGATGACTTCTTACTCGGGTTTGAGTAACAATTGACCAAAATATCCCCTCAGTCTGCAGCTATTGTCGTCTCATCACCATATTCGTCTCATAGAGTGTGGCTGGTGAAGGAGATTCCGATATTGACAAGGCACAACTGCCTGCTAATAAGCTTCCGAGACACATGCTGTGGCAAATGGCCGGGTCCATCTTCCTATGGGAATTGAGAATTGTGCAATTGCGGATACGTCAGGATAGCTTTCCCTGCCCTGTTTTTCATGCATATCAGGGCATCGCGGGGTTGATCGCCTCAGCCCCTGAACACATGCTGCAGTGCTATTCGCAGAACTGAAAGTGTGGCTGCGCTAGCTGTGCACCGCCACATTCGAGTTGTACAACTCTAGGCCTAGGCCTAGGCCGGGCCGTCTAGCAGAAGAAGAACTTTGAAAGGTATTGAGCTTGGAATAGTTAAAAATGGATATGGGTTTGCAACAGTAGACAATTAACTCTCGAACAAGCTTATCAAACAAATTCAGTTATCTTTTGCTTGACCAGGCAAATATTTCATCAGGAGCGCGGTCCTCCCAGCATCATCGCCCAACTCTTCTCCTCTAATAGTAACATACCCGGCCTTCTCATAAAGAGTTTTGGCGGCAAGGTTATCTGAGTCGACGATAATGCTTCCGGCAAATTCCTTGCCAGTCCTTGAGGCCTCCTCTTTCGTGAATGTTAGGACCCTCGTCATGAGTGCTTTGGCGATGCCTTGCCCGCGCGCTTCAGGAGAGACGAACATTCCATTAACTCGCCAATGCGAATATGTGAGTTCCTCGGGGACGTGACCGTCGAGAGATGTCCAAGGATTCCCGGAGAAAAGCAGTCTGGCGCTTCGTTAGAAGTGATACTCGGCTTCGCAGGCGGGGATTCGAAACAGAACAGCTGAACTCAGGGTCTCAAAAGTATGGAGCACTTACTCCTCTGGTGTAAACGGAAGTGGTCCAACGGCAGTCAGAGATCCAGTGACAACATCTCCATGAAGCGCTAGAAACGTGACAGCTTGTGGGTTTGCCAGACGGTTGTACCACATCTCATCGGTAAAAGCGCTCTCCGTTTTAAAGGTAGATCCAAACGAGAGCGGTGCAACCTTCAGCGCGAGGAGTCGAAACGCTTTGTACCGTTCCACATACTTGCGAATAGTCTCATCGTCACGAGAAACTTGAATGATTTGGTACGCCATACTGCAGAGATGGGCAGGTGACACAAGAGCACGCGCAATGGGTTGAAGCAATTGATAGGATGGAGATGAAATGCAGAGGGCTAATAAGTCGCACAAGCTTGAAAAAATCACTGCTGCACCAGCACTGGCTAGGTATGAGAGAAGGCAGGAAGCACTAAATAAATACCCGTGAACTCTTTATAGCATCTGGTGAGGCGCGGGTGACTCATGTTACTCACGTTGAAAGAGGAAGTCGGTGCCATTAACCGAATTTATAAGGTAATGGATCTTTGAAAAGAAAATATGAGCAACCTGGCACAGGGGTGTTTACAGGGTTTATTATAGGGGTTTAAAAGGAGGTTGGGACTTAGTTATCAAAGACCAAAAGCGAAGCATCTGCTAAAGAATTTTAGTTTTTGAAAAAAAAAGCCGTGCTATATTTAACGGCATGCTCAGGACTACGCAGCATTTGCAAGCGTATCCCTACCCCCACGTGACTTTATTATACTAGCTTTAAAAGAACATTGCTAGCAGAGTTGCAGAGCAACTTGACGCTAGCGGCGGCCTTGTTATGCTAGCGCATAAAAAGGCCACTTGAAGCTCATTTCTACCTCACGTGACTCTATTATACGATTAATGGCAATGCATAGCGCGCAGCGCTATTATCGTATAGACTTGACGAGGGAGAATTCCGTGTCACGCCGTTCGGCTGTGTTCCGGCGTGTTCAGCCACCAATCCTTGTGTCGCTCTCTGTCTCACAACCCTCAGCTGCGGCCACAAGGCTGCAGGTTGGGGGCGCTTAACAGCCTGCAACCACCAGAAATACAAATCCAAGATGCCTCCCACCTCCCCGTCCTTCAGTATCGAGTATCGTACGCGACATCCTACATAACTATGGCCGAATCCGCGACAGGTCCTTTCCAGAACTACGACAATCCCGATGTTTTCAAAGAGAGTGAGCAGTTTGCGCTGGACCCTGCGACCAAGAACTTCGTGGTAGACTTCGGGCTGGACGAGGCTCAGATAGCCTTCGATTTGGGCGAAGCCGAGTTCAACAGCATTTTGCAGACTCCCCACCCGGCAGAGCGGCCTATACGATGGATGTAAGAAGCCGTGTTCGCGTTGTTCTTTCATTGCTAACCACCCGCTTCCAGCAACATCTGGGGACCGAGTCGCCAACAGGAACAAGTGATCGCTTTGGGCGAAGAATACGGATTTTCTCGAAGGCTCAAGGCCATAATCCTCACAGACCCAATACCGCCGGAGGAAGACAAGCCTCTGCAGGCTAAGCACCTGTGGTCAAAACATTCTAAGGACGATGTCGAGCTTGCAGCGAAGAGCATGGATCTTCCAGGGGCCAGTCCACACGGAAATCCCAATGACTTTGGTCACTACACCATTGCGGCGAAGATGATGAATTACCACGCCATTGACTATGGAAGTCGCTGTGAGAATACATACATCCCCCAGAGCAGCTGCAACCGGCTAACTTTGAGTCTAGTTATATGTATAGGTGCCAATTGGATGCATCAGGAAACGCACGATTCGCCCGAGGTAGCTACGGATAAGAGCATAATACAGGAGGGCAAACAGCGCCGCCTATATTCCTGGCTAATACTATGCAATGACAGTATGTCTTATTCATCTCCTATGCATGTATCCACTGACTCCCAATAGATACTGTCATATCCTTACAGGAATACCCATTCGACTTCAAGAATGGCCAAGACCTAAAGGCAACACGATCAAATTTATTGAGTGTTCTAAGCCAGCTGTCCAAAGTCAAGTATGATGCAACGAGCCCTCTCTCTTTGCAATCCGTTCGACAAGCGCTGGCGGATTTTAACCATGAAAACCCAGGACAAGAAGGTGCAAGCAACTTATTTTATTATTTGTTCGACGACTGGCGTGCTGTCTATTCTACCGTCGACGTCTTTGGTAAAAGATTGAAGAAGTTGGTATGATCAATCCACCTTTCTCCGCGAAATACATCCTGACTTTGATTAGCAAAAGGAGATATTTGGGAGCGTGGTATGCAAACTCTGTCCCATAGTATTTCGAAACCCACTGACCCCAATAGACTACCAAATCGTATGACATGCCAGACATTGAAATCATCCCCCGGCTTCATATCCTCGGTGGGCAAATCCGTCAAATGCACCACGTCTACGAAGGCTACAAAAACCTTGTCGAGAGGATTCTTGAGCCTCCCAAGCCATCTGCAACTGGCACCCATGGCTTCGCCACTCCTCGGAGTATGAGCATGAGCATGAGTGTCAATGCAACTCCCAACCAACTCGCTGCCGCAAAGGAGCCTCCTGTTACGATATCGAGATCAGCTAGAGCTCGATTCGAGCGGCTTGGAGACCGACTGCAACTTCTGATTCTAAGCCAGACGGAAGAGTTCCAGAGCGAGAAAGATGCCTTGATGAACACCGTAAGCCTCCACTTTTTGTCTTCAAACCTTCCACTAACATCCCCACCTCAGTACTTTAACATCAACGCCCAAAAAGACTCTAAGGCCACAGCCCGCTTGTCTCGCGCCGCTACGCTGTTGGCTAAGCTCTCCGTTCTCTTCCTCCCCGTCGGCCTTATGACTTCCTACTTCTCAGTCCAAATCGCAGACCTGCAAGATGTCTACACGTCCAAGGACTACTGGTACTCCTTTGCAGTCATCATGAGTATCTCCGTAGTTGCTCTCTTCTTCTTCAGCAGGTTGTTGATGTGGGCTACTGAAACCCTCGATGCTCTGACGAAAAGATGTGGTATTTGGCTTCGACATTTGATGTTTAGGTTTAGGAATTGGATCCGGAGGATGCGAGGGGGTGGCGGAGGTTGATGGTTTGTAGAAGTTGTTTATCTTGTAATATTTTGAGGCGCTTTTGCTTTCGATTTGAGGTTTGCGTGGGCGTTATTTGGCTGGAAAAGGACTGCGTATCATACCACTGTATTTGTTAGGGATCAGACGCAATACTTTATGCATGAAGTTTATAACTAGTCTTTGAGATTTCGCTTAGAAGTTCGGCGTTTAATAAATCCGGCAACGTGAAGCTTTGAACATCCACCCCCCTCCCTCCTACATACCAAAAGCCACCTGCATCAACATCTATTCCCCACACTTGAAATGTCCCACGTCCTGTAAGACATTTAAATCAGGATCAAATCTGCGTTCCGCACCGAAAATCAAGCATGGAAATCAAGCAGGCGTCAACAGTCACGCTGAACGCCAGCCCACATGTCACTAGCATAGCTGCAGCTAATGTTTATAGGCAATCCCTCTTCGATTCTTCGTCGGGTACGTAACTAGGGTATCTCGTCTTCTCATAACGCCAAAAGAACCACCCGCCAATACTCCGTAAGCAAAGGTATCTCGTCTTCGTAAACGCCAAAAGAACCACACACCAATACGCCGTAAGCAAAAACTCCTCCACGTCCACATCAAATGACTATCTATGATAAAAACCACCATTTTCCTTGTCGGCATCATCATCATCCTCGTCATCCTCATGACCCTCCATATCTACATCAGGGACACCACTGCTGTAGATGAGTCTACCGCCAGCACCACGAGCGATTGGAATGCCAGCGCCAGGAACAACTCCACCACGGCGGGAAGCTCCATTGCCGCGAGAGTCTTCAGCATAGGGAGGGACGTATGGGCGAGGTATATCAGGCGCAGAACCACCAGCACCGTAGACTGCAGC
This sequence comes from Lachnellula suecica, assembly GCA_007825345.1. Lineage (NCBI taxonomy): Eukaryota > Fungi > Ascomycota > Leotiomycetes > Helotiales > Lachnaceae > Lachnellula > Lachnellula suecica. The sequence continues at coordinate 41,661 of QGMK01000027.1, read as the reverse complement.
ATCTTCTTCATCCTGCTCATCCTCTGCATCCTGCATATCTGCATCATCGGCAGCGGCAGCATTCATCTGAGCAGCTACGCGAGCCAACCTCTCTGCTTCAGACATTACAGTACCACGACCACTAGCACGGTAAACTCCAGCATCAGGAGCATTCATGGCAGCAGCGATGTGCTCATCAATCTCGGCACGAGGTACACCATCCCAAGCAGCACGAGCAAGGGGCGAGATCTGAGCCAGCGTCCGCTGAAGAACGCCATGCTCGTCATCAGGAAGCGCGAATGCGACGCTCTTCTTCTTCTTCTGATACGGACCACGAGCCGCTCCTGTCCTATGTCCAGGGATAGGCTTCCGCTTCCTAGGCTGGACAGGCTTGACAGGCTTGACACTCTTGCCTCCAGTCTTCTTTGAAGCACGTGCATTCTGTGTGTATGTCAATATGGGAGCTACTGGGCAATGGGTTTAGAGGGACGTACGGGTCGTTCTGTTCCACCCTTAGGTCCATAGTAGCCAGCTTGGGAAGAGCTCAGGGTGCTTCCGGGGCGGTCGTCCGGGAGGCGAGTTCGAGGGCGGCTGGGAACTTCATCATCGACGTTGAGCCTACCACCAGAAACGGCATTGGCCAAGTAGTCGGACGTAAACCAGGGGGGCTTGTCGCCTTCAGCATGACACATTCCGGGGTTTGGCTGGCGCCCGGGCAAGCGCTTTGGGGTTGCCTCCTGGGGGTGGTGGTAGCTGCTAGAGCCGGCGTCGAAGAGGGAGGTTCCGCCGGTATAGCTGGTGGGAATGGCACCGTAGTGGCTTCGACCAGCTGGTGGACCAACCGTGGCTGAGCGATAATCGGGATGAGGCTGTTGGGCAGAGTAACTGCTGGAGCCGGCGTTGAATATAGAAGTTCCACCGGTATTTCCCGAAGGAATTTCACGATAGGCCTCGTTTCTGGCTGTTTCTTGACTAGAAAGTGGTGGACCGGGGCGCTGAGACTGGCGGCCAGGTCCTCTGGGAGTCTCTTGAGGGTAGTAGTTGTCTGGGCCAGCACCGAACGTAGCAGGATTACCGGTATACCCCGGAGAAGTTTCTCTATGGGCCCGATTTCCTGTTGCTTCTTCACTAGAAACCGGGGGACCGCGGAGCTCAGGCTGGGGGCTGGTGATATCAGCCGTCGAGTGAGCCTGAGAGAGAGGACTGGGGCGAGAAACACGTGCTCTCTTGCTTCCTTTGGCTATAAATGCAGAATTAGTACGGTGATAAGTGTCTCACAGGGACTGAAACATTCTCGACAGAATCCTGAAGAGCATTGAATTGCAAAGAGAGCATGTTAAGAGAGAGCTGTGGAGACTTACGAGGACGTGAATCCTTTCCCTTTCGAGGAGGGCGGTTGGCTAAAAGTCCAGAATTAGTATTCGGGATAAATGTCTCACAAGGAATGAAGCATTCTCAACAGAAATCTAAAGAGATTGAATTGCATAGAGAGGGTATCAATAGAGAGCTGCAGAGACTTACGAGGAGCCATGGTGAATGTTGGAATTGTGAAAAAAGGGGGGACCGGCACGTGACGATTTAGCGAACGTTGAAAATTTCCGGATTGGAATTGAATAGCAAGAAAAATTTCTGAGTTATGAAGACAGCAGTATATCGTAGAGGCATCTGCGGGCTTTCGTTTGATGTAATTGAGGGGTTGATTGGTGCAAAGTTGGGTTCAGAATGGCTTGATTCGGTCCATAAATTCCAAAAATTGACTTGAGCAGAACGAGTTTTCGCGACGGTGATGTGTGCGACGGTGAGGGCTTTAAGGGAGCTCAAGAAAAATGCTCTGCAATAGCAGAAGAAGCAATACGTCCGCCAGTCCCCTGCGTTGGCAAAGTATTGCGGATTTGCTAGGCAACGGGGCGAAAAATCGGTGGTGGAAGTTTTCAAGTAACTTGACGACAGACGCAGCAGCAAAGCGAGCCACAACAGTTCCACTAGCGCGCCGGCGACGGCTACCCGGCCTCAGCACGGAAAGCTCAACGGCCGGCAAGGCTGTGTGCCCGATCAGGAAATGCCTTTTCGCGGTGGGGGTTCAGTTGACTTGATATATATATATATATATGTCGGACGCTAGAGAAGGTGAGGGGAAGGCTACACTGCTGCTTTGAATGCGATTATTCGTGCGCAGAGACGATATGCTCTTTGCCTTGCAGGCACTTTATGGGTATCTGCTCGATTGAGAAATGGGGATTTGTCTTAGGAGTTCAATTGACTTGATATCAAAAGATGTCGGAAGCAAGACACCAGCTACACCCCCGTCCCGCATTTGTATAGGAACGGAAGGCCCTTCGTCCTGTAAGCAGCTCAATCGCGCAGTGGGCGGCAGATTCCCAAATCTTTCAGTCAATATAAAACTACAATCCATAGCAAAGCGAGCTCTGCAACCTAGCCATCATCCTCAGCGCAACTATCTACTTCCGCAGAGGACAAAGAGCACATCATGAGCCCGTCAGTCAGCGGCCTACGGATATCATGCGCAATGGGCGAAAGCGTTCACGGAATATTCATTGCGTAGGCTGGCCCAGAGCGAGCTCTATACTCCACGTCTGCATCGTGGGGGCAGCTAATTCGGCTTAATGATAGAAAGCAAGTGTATCCGCAAGTTACAACACGCTTTGTGACGTTTAAGTCATCCCTGTTTAAATATATATCTTGACAGCGATCATTGGGGCGGAATCACTTGAGATTATTTAGTGGTAGACGTTTGAGGGGCTTGAGGATGCCATCACCACAAATTCCGCTTCCAAGCAAGCTTCTTTGGGTTGTAAAAACAGAATTTGAGGACTTGCCCAGGGAGCGCAAATAATCAATACGAAGAAAAGCTTGAATCCGAGAGTCACGACCTACCACAGGACTGCGATCGGCCTTGTAGTCTAAACAAACTGCGTTTGAAACACGTATATACCATTCCTGATCTCAATTCAAGCCACCCTAACAAGCAATATCAATTCCCAAGGTATCATTCCCTATCAACGCCAACAAATGCCCGAGGGGTTGCATTTTAAACAATCCAAACTCCAACTTCATGCCACGCTATCCAATGCCGCTTATAATCATAACTCGCCGTCGTGATGATCTACCGGAACTTGCTCCCATGGATCAGTTTCGAAGGGCCCGTCTTCTGAGAAGCTCCGCAACTCTGCATCTTCCAGAGTACCAACGAATGCGCGCCTGATGAAACGCAGCCAAACTTTGTTCTTCTCCTTCTGTTTATGATGCTTCTTCTTCTTGTGTTTCTTCTTCTTGTGCTTCTCTGCGTCGAACTCGTCATTATAGTCGTCATATTCGGCTCTCTCGAAGTCTTCCACGTCGTCGATTTCGTCTCCCTTCTCCGGCTTGTATTGACCAATTCTGTGGGCAAGTTTTATGTAGCTCCGCACCGTCATATCCTTCAACTTGTAAATCGGGTCCGTGAAAGTGTCATATTCGACTTGGTACTGGAATGGTCTCGGATGAGGGATCTTTTCTTTCGGATGTTTGCCTTTGTGTTTGCCGCCACGCCATTTGTCAATTTCGAAATCGTCCTCCAAAGGGTCGGATTCGTCAGGGTCGACAAATTTGGCATTGTTGAGAAATGTAAGGTTTGCAAAATATTGAGTGTATCCAAGCATTGTTAGAGTCTGCGGAGAATATGCAGGCCCAGGAGGGGAGCCTTTTGAAGGTGGAGAAGGAACCACCAGATCGGGGTTTGAGGGATTCTTGGGGTGCTTGCCCTTCTTCTTCTTCTTGTGCTTCTTTGCAATCGATTCATCATCGTTTTCGTCGAGATCCCCCACTTCATCGCGTTCGTCAAGGTCATAATCTTCGTCGTCTTCGGCCTTAACGTCGTGAACGGCAGTCGGAGGAGCGCCTGATCCTGCCGCTTGATCAAGGCCCGTGGTATTGTATTCGATGACACGCAGAGTTGGGAAGTAGTTGGGAACGACACTTGGTCCAACTTGAGTGACGATGAACCTCTCCCCCCATGGTCCACCCATTTTCTCGAGAAGCTTGTCCTTCTTGCTCTTCTTTCCCTTCTTCCGGCTGGCATTCTCATCCTTGTCGTTGGAGGTTTGCGGAGGATTCGGCAAATCCGACCAGTGCTCTCGCAGCTCTTCCAAATAGTCGTTGGCAGACATGATCGTGAACTCGTCGTCCATCAGAGCCCGAACCTCTCCAGTTATCGAGGGCTGTCCTTGCACGGTGAGAAGATCCACCTCTTTGGTATCGTGAAGCATAAAGTGGTCGATATTCATGTGCCCGAAAATTCCTCCGACGACCACGTCGCGATATTGTTGAAGCCACAAGGTGTATTTCTGCCAGCAGGTCTCATCCCACAGCTCTTTGCTATCCGTTCGAGCCGGAGGAACGTGGCCGGTAAGGATTGCCTTCATGCCACGGTCGCGCATGAATTGTAGCTGGATTCGAAGCCATTCGAAGTGTTCGTAGCCGGGTTCTGACCGCAATGCGCAACCGTCAACAGCAGCGTTGTGGCTGAAGAAGTAGAGGGTGTTGAGACTGAAGACTGCCAGTTTATGGGGGATCACCTCCTTGTAATACCAGCCTCCCCTCTCAAATCCGTGCTTCTGCTCCTCGGGTATGAACTTATCCCATATGTTCGTGTATGTCTTCAACCATTTGTTCGGTCCGGAGAGTAGGATGTTGTGAGGGAGGATATCGTTGTTGCCAAACGTAGATACGATGGGAATTGTAAGGACATTCTTGGCATCGTCCGGTTTGCTGAAGGTCTCTGCAAACTTCCCCGCAATCCATCGATTCGTATCAAGGACTTCGTCTTGGTTTCGTGGTATGAGTTCATCGCTATCGTGCCGTGCAGAGTCCCCTGTCCATATGACAAAATCAATCGTGTCTCTAATATTCTCCTCGATCCATTTGAACGTCGCGTTGATGAGGGCGAAGGGCGTGTCGCAGTCTGAGGTCTCGGCGCCGTATGTTCCTGCGACGCCTTTCCCTCGGTGGCATGCGTCGTCTTCGTCTGTCGAGGAGTGGACGGAGTACCAGGGGTCTGGGTGCAGATCTTCAGCACATTATTAGCATCGCACAAGCAAGGCAAGGTACGACCATCCAACACCAACGTACCGGTTATATGTAGAAACCTGCCATGTAATTTCGAGGCTTGTGGCTGGTCGTGGAGTGAGGGGGATGTAAGGTCCTCCAATGGGACCTGCAGGTCTGCTGTAGGACGTATAGGCGTTGCATATGAAATATGAAGCAGCGAGGCTGCTATAAAAGGTGCGGTAGTACGCATACTGGAGCAATCTAGGAGATGAGGTTCTAGGAGGAGGTTTGCATTGTTTTGAGAGCAGTCGGAGGCTCTTGACTGCCGGAGGAGCGCAGCTTCGTAAGATCGTTGTGTGACGTACGGTTCGAGGCTTCCTGAGGTTTATGTTGGGATGTTCGAATGGTTGAACCCTATTATTTGTCGAGCAAGAACCAAAACGGGAGCAAGGGCGACGGAGAAGATCGGGAGAATGAAAATAAGAACATGAAAGAACTGAAACAGAATTACTCTCACTTTTGGAGTTTTCATTCAGATGTTGACTTGTCTCGGCTGCAGCGTCAAGGTGTGTCTCGGCGCTCCTCGCATCGTGAAAATGGTCACTTGCGCCAATCACTGTGCCTCCCCATCCACGTGTGGGAGTGAAGTCCTCCTCTTCGAGGAATACTACAACGCCTTCCTTGTTTCCAAGAGTGAAGCAGCGCCCACGAGTTACGAAAACCCTCACGCGACACCCTTGGCCACGATTCGTGACCGCTGAACGTGGGGTGATCAGTATACGAATGGAAGTACTATACCTAGTTTTAGAAGGGCTTTCCAGAAGGGTCAGAGACCTATCTCTTCCCCGCGGGACAAAGAATTTCAGAAATATGTTCCTCATACGTTGGATTTTAAAGTATTGTTCCATGAATTTCAGTTTGAGAATAGACACCTGTTGTGTCGAGCGACTCGTCATTCCTGCACTGATCTCATGGCCCGCGGGGACTTATGCTTAGCGGAGTGGAGTTTGGCTTCCCCCGCTGGCGGGATGACTTCTCAAGTATTATACGAGAAGCTAGCTGCAAATTTCCATAATTTCTGTATGAGGAGCCTTTATAATCTTTTCCTGTTGGATAGATTTGCAGCTTTTGAGATGAGATCTATGGGAAGTTCCCAAGCAGAATTCACAATGTGTTAGTCCGAAAATAAAAATCAACAACTGACTTCGCTCGCACAAAGGACAACGAGACACTACCATCTATTATCTAGCTCTCACAAAGATACCCGTTTCATCGTAGCTGAGTCCGCAGTTGCTGAGTATATTGCACCAAAATGTTGCCGTGAGTAGTGACTTTAACCCGGAGGGACATCGGGCATCAGAGGCGGGGTGTCACGAAGTGGGGCCACAATCATTAATATTAATATAAAATAAAATAAGAACAATTAAGCATCAAACTTCACTCGCTGGGATGGCAGAGCGGTCTAATGTAAGTATTCCTTTCGATTAACTTCTCATATCGATTACTAATTCCAATCCAGGCGTATGACTAGAAATCATATCTCTTCGGAGGCGCCGGTTCAAATCCGGCTTCCAGCTTCATAAGTTTATATTTTTTGTCTTTTTTAATGAACTTCTGGCTCCATTTCCTATAAAAATTAGAGAATGTTTTCCGTTCCATCAGTGTTTTTGCTCTTTGTGCTTCATATGCGAAGCTAAAGCTCAGCCTCGTTTGGTTGACAAATCAAAAGCCCCATACCCAGAAGCTACTGCGAAGCTACTGCATATTATTTTTCCCCGCAAACAAGCTCGATTCTTTATCCAATCATACACATCTCGTTTCAATAACTCTTTACAGCTACCTTTTGAAATTCTCACGTCAATCACAGACCCACCAGACTGAATCAAAGACTGGGAGACTGGCTTAATCAAACAAAACACCGAAGAAAAAATTCTATCCTCTGAAATCCATACCGGAGCACAGCCCAAAAAGAGACAATGACAGTTCGATGATTATTGGCACTGCGCAGAACCGATTCAGCATGCACGCCCGGGCTTTTGAACCTCCCTCACAGCGACGACATGGCTTGAACTTCACTGATCGTGGGAGTGATAGATCAAAAGCTAAAATCGTATTTTAGTGGTAGTACTGCCTTTATTTCGACTTACAGGGTCCATTTCAAACCCCATCTTATCAAACAAACAATATTCCATTTCGCGTCGCGCCCCCTTTTCAAGTAAGCGAGCCAGTAACATAATTCGCGCTGCCTAATCATTTACGAGATACGACAGAACTTGCTTTCATCTTCACACGCCGCACGCGTCGCCCTCTGATGTAGTCTTTCAAACAGCCTCTGTACACATCCATATCTATCCAAATCACTTGCAAATGTCAGTCGTAATGCCCGCAATAGACCAAGACTAAAAATGTCGACATCCCCACTTCAGCCCCATCTTCAAATCTTCACGACTGAACCTGCGCAAAAAGAAGCATCAAGTTTCCACCGTTTCCCAGAACTGCCACGAGAGCTCCGTCAGAAGATATGGCGACATTCATTACAACGTTGGCGTCTCATCAGGATACGTTTGCTAGACCCGCGGGAAGACTACTCTCCCAGCGAGAACGAGCAACACCGCACAATTGTGGAAGGACATCAGGTGCTAAGTAAACTACTACGGGTAAACTCTGAGTCAAGAGGAGCAGCTTTGGATTTCTATCGAGTTCATATTCCCTGTAGCTTTTCTGGTATGAAGAGGAAAACCCGTGTGCCCGGAACTTTGTACGTAAATCCCGAATACGACTTCCTCAAAATCCGCCCTGGATGGTCTTTCCAAAACACATTCATGGCTTTTCTCTATCGCCTGAAGGCCCTGAAGAATATCTACGATCTCTGTCGCGTTGGACTCCTAAATCTCGCAGTAGATGATAACGACCTCAACGCCAACGACCAGCATTTGTTACAACCCTCAGACGTCGATTCAGCGGTCAAAACAGCGTTTACGGACACTCTTACCCAACTACGAGAAGTATTTTTCGTATCCATAAATGGACGGGGGCGTCAAATTCTAGGTTGGGAGAGCGGCTTCACCTCAGAAACGATACTCACTCGTTCCTTTCCAATCCAACCAAGGACGCCGAATTTTGATCGTCTGGGGCGCGACCCACGCCCTATCTGCGAAGACCTCACACATATATTGGTTCGTGAAAGTGACACGATTAGACTTTGGCGTGAGACTTTGAAGAAATGGGATGTTGTTGCTCCGCACACCAAATATCATTTTTACCTAGGCTTCGAGCCTAAGGAAGAAGATCGCATCTATGACCGCAGGAGCGCAAATGCCTGGCTGAAGAAAGAAGATGACATATGGAGGGGAGTGCATGATCTCTCGGGGATGAGCAGCATAAGTCTCACTTTCTACCATCTCTGGAAAGAGTACCATGTGAAGCGCCCAACGGGGGCTCAACATGAAAAGTATGAGAATGAAGATCTGGAAAAGGCCGTCAAACCTGCCTTTGGGTTCTGGCTCTTTCCGCTAGCTGCTGTTGATAGGGACGTTTCAACGGATTTGTGGGATATGTCAGAGTTCTGGCCTGAACTCACGTTGTCAGTTTTGCCGTAGCGGGGTCATGCTTTACCCATGAACTCCAACATTCTATGAGTTTCTATCCCCTGGAGTAATGAATTGCATATCAAAGCAGCGACAAGCCTGGAGCCGAAAGTTCATATCCGCAAAAGCGGGAATAGTTTACAGTACGATACTATTGATACGTTTCAACGCCGAATCTTTGTACTTTGACGTCGCGCTTTCCTCGTCATCTTGATCATCCAATGACTCGGCCCCAATATCAAGTACCGAATCAACATCCTTCCCGTCATCTTCGAATATATGTTTGAGGTAGTCTACACTGCTCAGTATACCCTCCGGAACCCATCGCTCTTGCCGTACTGCGTACCGAGCTAGCTTGTAGTCTTCAAGCCGGCAAGCCTCCTCGTCCGACAGAGGTTTAGACTCCACCGAAAAGTTTTGCGTCAGAGGGTCGCAGGTGCCCGAACTTGCAGCAAATAACCGAACACCCAGATGCAAATACTTCCTTGCTCCAAGACATGCGTTGATGGATCCTCGGCTGCCCACCAAGTTGATGAGTATTTGACGGACAATGCTTTGGATGCAAAAGCTGTAAAATATGGAAAGCCGCCACGACTTGGTGCGCATGTTCTCCTTCTTGAAGAAGACGCACGATAGTTCTGCTAGATACTTTGCCAAGGCAGAGTCGAGGTGTGCGATGCATTCGATCCTACAGGTGGCTTTGTCACAAGTACGGTGTGCGACGATATCGAGGAACCCCGAATACTTCAGGCGAAGAGCTTCCAGAGCGCTCCGGAGGCAGACTAGTGATTGAGCAATCAACCGATCCTGTAAATATCTTAGTTGGCATAAATTTGATGGGAGAAGGCTAAAAGATAACTCACGGTGCTAGTCTTTGCCTGGTAGAGTGCCGCGGCTCGCATCAGGATTACGGTGTCCCCAATGTTGCCGACAGTGTCTCGTGACAACGGGCAGTCAAATATCTCCCACACAATAGCTAGGATGCATTCATCCAGGGGAATCAACATCTCTTGAGACTTGTGACCAAAGGATGAGATGTTCCTATCCAAGCTCGTTTCAAGTTCAGGCCAGCGACTTATGAGACTTCCCAAAAAAGGATCCAGCCCATCATGGGTTCGAGCCACCAAATCATCATGTGCGGGTGTGTGCTCCGGGCGTCTCTTGATGGCTTGGGATGAGAATCCATTGGCACGTGTGCAAAGAATTTCGCTCTTCAGATTTTCTGCTGCGGTAGGATTTGAGGAATTTCGAGAAACAGTCTGCCGACACAACGGTATTGGAAGCATTGCCGTCTTGAGAGTGCCACGCTTGCAACCAACAGATCTCCAGTGTGACTGTAGAGACGTTTTTGGGCATGCTTCGCAAGGATCTTCAGTGTCGCACTACGATGTATTAGTCAAGAACCCCCAGTTACTTGAAAGCTTCTTACTGATTTCCGTAAGAATCTGCATCTCCAACACGCCCCAGCAGCAGTGACAGCATTCATTGCTGCCCGAGCAATTGCGTTCAGGGGACCTTGTCTCCCCGACGAGGTTGAAGTCCTAGCCCGACGCGAGTTGAATGCAATTTCGTGGAAACCTGAAAACGTATCTTGACGGTACACACTTGGTCTTTTGATCGCCGTCTTCGATACTTTGCCTGGTACATGGCTACTCTGAATACTACTGATAGAACTGGATCTACTATCAGCTTTCCGAGAGCTGAACAGCGAGGTATCTGAGAAATTAGAGGTGAGATCTTCGTCCGGGTTTGCTGTTGGAGATAAAGGAGAAGGAAATGCGGGGAAGCTGAGCGAGGTATCTTGAGTCCCAGCAGAGGAATACTGCCGGTTGAGAGTATCTTGTTCCAGATGATAGTAATTCTGAGTTCCGTCTATTACATGTGGTGGAGGTTGAGGCATGCTTTCGTCAACGTGATTCTGAGCATGAAAATCGGAGAAGGCGTCGGAAGACTCAAGTATATCGGTATCCGGAACTTCAGGAATACCAGAGGTGACTTCCAACGAAGGTCGAAAATTCGCGCTCCCGAGCGGCGACGTAAAATCGGAGGAAGGCCAGTCAACATTGAACATCACATGATGCACATCCCGTTCATCGACTCCGAACTCCAAGCTGTTCAACTCGAAAGAAGATACTGAGATGTCATATGATGCTGTCACAGGGAACAACTGTTGATTGGATGTCGGGCTGGAAACCTGGACGATTGGAACTCCAAACATACTCTCAGAGCCCCGTTCTCCTGCGACCGAGAGGCCATAGGTCAAAGCAGGCGTACCAGCTTCGAAAGTAGTGGGAGTTATCGTTCTAGTAATTCTTGCCTCTCGTGAACCAAGGAAGTACTCGTATTCAAGGCCTAACCCATGAGCAAACGACTGCAGCATCCTCTGGGTCTCATTGCCGGGGTAGCTGAATCGAACCTCCGGCTTGGAGAGGTCCATCTGGAAACGAACAAGCTCGGTATAAAGCGAGAGGTTTGCAGGGTCATTCATGTCTGTATGCATTAAGCTTGAAGACTTAGCCTTGAGGTTGATATGTAACTTACCGCATCCCGAAAAGGCTGTGCGAAACTCCATCGTGACGAACTGATCAGGCAGCCAACCTGGCGAGCGTTGCAAATATTATAGATGTAGTGGTATGCTCTAGCATAACATATTTGCTAAGCACTCTTTCAGACATCTGTGAGAAGTGGTGAGATTATGAGTCTGGAGGGTTTTGCTATGCCGCTTGTTGGGTGGTCCTCTCACACCTTGCCTGATTTGGAAGACCGCCTGGGCGTTTCTTGGCAGGGGGGTTCAGCCCAATCAAGTCAGCCACAATTCGATGAACACGGCGTCTCTTTTCACAAGACTGGCTTGCTGTCGTGCTGATATATTGCTTAAGAACCATTTCTAGGACATGGTAAAAGTTTGCTCATTTTGCTAGCTGGACAAGCTCGGAGATTTAAATGGGAATTCTGATTTTCAATTTGCAGGAGGGGCCGTGGAAGTTGCTCAAAGTGTCTATTTATGATGACCGTCAAGGTCAATATGTGACAACTACCTAAGCAAAGCAATTACCTATCCTACCCAAATGATCCTCTCATTTCCAAATGTATCTCGAAACCTCCCGATAATAGTATGCGAAATCGCCTTCATCGCATTGGACCGGATCTGTTGGTATATCTTTGACAGCCAGGCACTGGTGCCAAACTTTATCCCCATCTCCGGCCCCATTTGCACTATCACAAGACAAAGCACCTGGTCCGGTCCCATTGTCGGTCCATACGCAATCGACTCCGCCTAGCTTCACGGGCCACGGGGCATGGCCCTCGAGCGATGGCATATTTAGCCATGGGCCCATGAAGGGTTCATTATCGTCTGGCGCATCCGTCTGAGCTGCTTTATCAGTTTCACAGATATGGAATGGCTCATCCCCGAGACCAAGGTCGAAGAAAGTCCAGTGATGATCATCGGAAATTTGATCGATGTAGTGGGTGTAGTATATGCTAGTTGGGCCAAGTCAGCCACGTCTCTTGGTACAATTGATTATTTGATCTGTCAAGAAAGAAACTGATTGGCAGAGGGGATTCTGCTAGAACTGGTTTATCATAAACTTACATAGCCATATGCTCATTTGAGGCGACTGGGGGTGCCGGAACGCCCGAAAACAAACTAGGCGGAGGAGCGGATTTATCTGTAGGCGACGCAGGCGGAGGGGCTGTAGTCGGATTGGCTGTGATAGGGTTTGTCGCATCGAAGCTGGCCCTTGAAGCAAAGGAAGCATCGACACTAGCACGGGATATCGAAGCAAGAGAGGAAGCAGCAGCAGCAGAATCAGCAGACGTCATAGATGCGTGGGCAGCAGAATCGCGAGAGGCCGCGGCTGCGGACGCAGTAGACTGAGAGAAGACCGAAGCGTCAGAGACCGATGCCACAGACTGATAGTAATTAGCATCACATGTCATCAAAAGAGCAAGAGCCGTGAGGTTGAAAGAATGTTCGTCGTCTTCTCCTTCTCCTTCTCCTTCTCCTTCTGACACAGGAGGAGACTGATATGTCAACATTAAATAATCAAGAAACATCTCTCCAAAACTTCCCTGGACTTGTAGGAAACTTACTCGGGGAGGCGGATTATGTTGAGAATTATCAGAATTCGTGTTAGGCGAACTGCAAGTCCTAATAAACGGGATGGGAAAGCAAGGGAACTGCAGTCTAGTCAGTGGTGTCCGAAGAAGCTATTGGACTAAAAAGTCACACTGATCTTTGGAAATTTAGGAAGTCCGGGAAGTTGGAAACTGATATTCGGGATTGGTGGCAATTTCCACAAAATAATGCCTACCCCCGTCGAACAAACGGGGCAGCCACCTCCAAACAAGACTGGAACGACAGTGGTGTGGCCGTGGTAATCAGTGGTGGTTATAACTGTATTCGAGGTGATATCTGATCTGGTTATTTGCTCTGTTGAGAAACCCGGCGGATCTGTTGTCATAGTGCTTGTGATGGTAGCATTCATCCCGCTAGGGAAATTGATACAAACAGGTTCATAAGGTAGGGTAGAGCAGATAGCGAAAGGTGCATCAGTCCCAGAGGGAACTGAAGAAAAGAAGGGAGTAGGACACACTGCAGTCACCGTGTTAGCAGATGAAAGTAAGATATAACCTGAGATTTACTTACAAGGGCCGACAGGAGCATTCCCGCAGTCCATTTCATCGACAGGGGCGGTGGTTTGACTTGCGGGTACATTTGTGCAGGATGAGCCGAATAAACAAATAGACGGAAGACTTCCAGCAGTTGCAGCCGCTGTACTACCACCAAAGCCAGAGTTTGCATAGCACTGCTTGCAGTTGAGTTTGCCGACATGGAGGTGCTAACAGCCGGTAGAGAAGTATCCGTTCCTGCCAGAGGTGGTACGACACTACTCGCCGTTGAATTTGGAGATAAGAAAGAGCTAGCCGCCGGCTGAGATGGAGGGAGTGAGCTGGGCGGGCTCGAACTGAGGGAATTCGAGAACCCGCTGGAGGGTAATAAACCAGAAGAACCGGAACCGGGTGAGACTGAGTCCGATGTGCCTGAGCCGATGGGCAATGAGGAGTAGAGTACACCGGTGTTCTGGGCTGCGAAAGTGTTAGTTAGTCGCCACATCAAGACTGGGTAACTTGCATGTTATCGTAATGAGAGTTGTTTGAAGACTCGTGATTACCGATGATATGACGGTGACCTGTGAGATACCAAAGCCAGCAAGCAGTAAAGCTGCCGAAGCAGCAATACCAAGCTTCATCTTGGATGCCCTGCAGGTGAGACTTTGGTGAGTAAGGAGTGACTTCCAAGGGGTAAACAAGAAGTCTGTCTTTGAGAGGAGCCTGTAGTAGGCTACGAAGACCTGACATCGGACACTTAGAATGAAGAATGAAGATGGTGTATGGATCGAAGCGAATGGGTTCGATTAGATAGAAGGAGACTGCAACTTACCGCTCGGGCGGGACCAGACCGCGCCAAGGGTTTTGGAGAAGAAGTCGAAGATCCTGAGGAGGGCTTTCATGGGAGTTAGAATAAGTAGAATTGTAGAGTTCTATTGCCTGCGTACCTGTATGTATGTACAAAAAAAAAGCGCGAGGTGGCGTGGATGAGCAGTATCTCAAGATGTGGAGGTGGTGTAGAAGCTGGAAAATGTCATCAAGACGTCTTCTTTAATAGAAGAAAAGCATTCCGCCGTTGAGCTAGCGTGTAGGATTACAGGGGTTTCTTCATTGTGAACTGGTTAGTTTGTGCAGTTTGCTACATTTGCAAGGGAGTTTGGACTACTTTTGCAATGGGCCATGGCAAAATGTGAATCCGGGCTTTGTGAATACGGCCTCAAATCAAGAATGTGTATACATTCGTTGCCATATAAGACCTCTTTGAAAGCTTGCAATTCATGTTGCTCTGAAGATAGTATATCCATACTTTGTGAATGGTACATAAACAGCATGAAGGGATTTACTACCGAGCCCCATTTCGAATTCTTGCCAAGTGCTGCGAACTAGGAATTTACTTTTCTCCATTTTTAGTGGAAGCGGTGTGAAACTTTCAAGTTATTTATTGAATATCAGAATTAGACTTCTGGCTGGTGAAAACCCTCAGCGGCATAACATGGAACGAATAAAAGGAAAGTACTAGCGAGGGCTCCCATGCAGCCGGGGCGATGCTCCTCTCATGCCTCTAATTGACTAGAATCCGGGCCCCTGATCACCATGATACACTATGTAATGAGACGTGTGATGAGCTTGCTAAGATCGCTGTGAGTTGGAAGAGTAAGAATTCTCCCCAGCTACCATTTTATGTGTGTACTGGTGAACGTCACGTGTCAATCCACAAACCAGACATATCTGAACAGCAGGCAGCATTTTAGCTTATTATTGGAGTAATAAATGATCCCAATCACTCGAAAGCCCCCGAACTCAAATGAAGAAGTTGCATACCGACTACCAAACTCTACGAGCAAATAAGGAACAGCAAGAGCCAGATCAAATTGCAAACCCCGTGACGTTGGAAACCTCGACAAAAAATTGAGATATCAACAGAAAATTCAGTCTTTTTCGACGACGCTACCCAAAAGACGCTGATTTCAGACCTTGGAACAGAGGGGCCTCGCTGATGTCGGAAGAACGCTCATGCTCAAGGCCCCACGCAATGGAGGCGTTACGGTAACGAGAGTTCTGGCCGGCCACTTAGACGTTTAATGGCTCTTCAAGACCCCGTTTCTCTTTTATATGAACACTTCTTCGTGCGGACATCTCACTAGTGTTGTTCAAGTTCGGTGTATATTGGCTGCGTATTTACCCAAGACCGAAGTTTCCGATGCAACTATTTGTACGGCTGCCTCACTGGAGCGCCTGATCTTTAGAAAACTCACAAATATTGAATACATACCTCCACGTTCCCCAGTTTCTCAACTACCTCATATAGGTAGCATAGATAGCAGAGTCTCCGGAAGCCATGACCTGTATCAGGAGTGAGAACTCTGAGCGTTGTATGATTGTAGAAGAGCTAGAGGGCTTTCGTTCCTGGTAGCTGATCGGCTAAGCGTCAACCACGGCCAGCTGCCGTTACTGTGGCCATTTTCAGCCCTGTGGTAGAACCGAAAGGCCTTGCTTTCTTGTCTCGAGCGTCGATTGATTGACTGAAGTAGAAACGCACGTGCCACGACAGTTGACTATGGTATCTGCTAACGGAGAATCTGAGAAAGGTGATCTTGAGTCTCGAGTATCGTAGCCAAGAAGGAGTATCTTGAGGGGGAGCATGCCCATCACTTGCGCGCTTGTGTAGGCGTATTGTGTTTTGAGGCAAATGCTTTTCAGGGCGATGCTGAGTATCTGCAGTAGTCTGGGATCGCATTTTGTCGACCCTCCATTTCAGTCACCAGCAGTCTTCGACGCGTTCTTGTGATAGAGCCTTCCCCTCCCGATACCTTAGATTACTTTTGACTAACAACCTGGCGTCTGCGAAAAAAGTCAGCATTCAGCGTGACCACTGACCATCCATGATCGATGGGCGTACGCGTGCACCTCTCGTCCTAGACTCCAGCCTCAAGTCACGAATTGTGGATGTGATCACGGGGATAATCAACGGGATAGCCAAATAACAAGTTGATTTCGTCGGAGAGCCGTGGGATTTAGTGGGAAATATATTGGGAGTGCAGTGTGGATATCTTGCAGTGTATTGAAGTATTCGAAGTAGGCGACGCTAGCCGGTGGTAGCGGGGACTGTTTTCTAGGGGGTGCGCCGCTAACCATTGGTAGCGGCGACGTTTTCTAATAGGGTGCGCCGCTAGCTAGAGGCAGCGGGGATTTATTTGTAGGGGGTGCGCCGCTAACCGGTGGTAGCGGGGGATTTGAATCTGGGGAAGCGGCGCTAGCACCAGCTAGCCGCGCTCCGCATATCGACTTTGAGGATTATTGTCTTCAAGATCTCCTTAGCCTTGACAAACTCTCATCATTTGTGACGATACAAGGATCAGAGAAACGATGGCATTCCCAATGATCATCCGATTGCCAGCATGGAGTTTTACTCTTCCTCCCCACCGACGACGGTCACCTCATTCGCGCCAATCTGTGAAGCAGCAGTCGCATTTTCCAAAGACTGTAAGATACAATTTATGCAAGGCAATGAAGTAGTTCTTGTGTGCTAATGGCATCATTTACTACGTCTTCTCCGTACCAGAATACCCCTCAATAAAATTTGGCAGCCGTCGAATCTCCAAGTCCCAAATTCCCCAAACTCCAGTTATTCTCAACAGTAGCCATTTGAGAGTAGTGATTATACGCAGTCCCATCGGTAGTCCCGTGCGCCGAGACTGGAACCGCATCGCCCAAAAGCACAGAGAAGACCTTGTTGGTGCCGCTCTGAGCAGCCGTTTCGTCGAAAGCTACGATGCCGATGGCGTAAGCTTATTTCTCTTAGGAGGGGTAGGTGACTTACTGAGTAGAACAAGGGTGTTCTGCATGAAATTTGAATTGCTCAGGAGTGGTGAAAGGAAGCTTTTTACCCATTTCCCTGCGGTTGTGACGGAGGTGTCGTGCCCGTCGTTTGCTAGATATGGTCAGTTCCCTTTGAGCTCTTTCACCCTCTTGAACACAAGAGGTTTGCCCAATTGGGCCAGAAGTGTTTGACTTACTCATATTGGGAGTGATAAACATCCACTGCGGGAGTTTATTGCTTGACAAATCCCTATCAAACATGGTGAAGTTCTTGATCTTCGCAAGGCGATCCGTACTGGAAGTCACGGAGTCGTAGCTCACAAGCGGATTGTGCTTCCGCACGTAATCATTCGAACCAGTTTTCTGATTGACGTACGACCCTTCAAATCCAGAGTAAGGAGAGTCCTCTTGGTACTCGCTCCAGCTAATCCCTTTCGCCTCTAGGAGATCAACAATCGTTTTCGTGGACGAGGAAATACGCTGGAAACTGTCGTCGGTGATGCCGTGTGTTGAACCTCCGACTGCAGCGACGTAGTTGGGTTGGGAGGGATGGGTTATAGCGAGGTAATTGGTGAGGGTTATTCCTTGGGATGCTGCCCATTGGAAGTTTGCTGGTGGGGGGTTAGTTACGCAAGTAATGAAGTAGTTGAGAAGACTTACTGTCTCCAGCTGCCATGGAATAATCTGTGTTCTCACACCCTGTCCAAGAGAAGAAGTCAGTAGTGCGTCCTCTAGCCCCTTGCACCTTGATGATCCCGGATTTCTGGACGTTAACTTACATATTGCCACGAAGCGGTCAAATGTTTTACCTGCAACATTACTGGTAGGGCTTTCCGTCAACGCAGTCGCTCTTGCCTTGGCAACCGCCGACGATTGGGTCGAGGTATATTGAGTTTGAGCAAATGCCGTCGCAAGGAAGGCGGGAAGGAGGGTGATTGAACGCATGTCGCCTGATATGCCCAAAGGATTACTTTGAAACAAAGATACTGCAACGAATTCCAGGTCAAAATACCTTATTTATGCTTAGATCCCGCTCATCAGCACGTGGAGAGATAGACGGCTTCTGGAAGTATTGTACCACGTTCCGCGGGACCTAGTTCAGTATATGTAGCGGCACTAGAATGTCGCTGACCCAAAAGAGAAGCTGCTTTTGGGTACATCCCGCAGGCGAACCATGCGGGGGATCGATGCCAGGTATGAGATTGGTTGCGGGAACTTTGAGCTCTAATTCTAGGAAAACGTGTTCAGTGATTCGTCAGTGTTGGTTGTAACTGCCGGGACAGGAGGCCTTGGCAATTCAACCACCTTCCAAACTGGTAATCACTCTGGGACGTCGACGGCCAAAAGAATCAACCTACGGCTGGGAATTGAAAAATGGGAAGTACTCCGACCAATGAGAAGTTGGAAATGTATCACGTGTGGGCAGTCTCTTTATCGACGTAAACCTTATTGCTGAAGGTTGACTACTACATATTCAGATTGAAGAGTTGTGAGATGGACAAACTTGCTCATAAGTCAACTGTGTAATTGACCATTAGGCAAAGAGTGAATAGTATAGGTATCCTTGCTGACCAAGACGAACCAACTATCCAATGAGAGTCCGATATTGTCTAGGTTTCACCATACTCTAAGGACCCAGATCTCGCCGTATCCTTCGGGATACTCTGAAATGTGCAAACCATTCCGAAACACTGCAGCAGCGTTCTCCTAAAGCTGGAGACTATGTCCATATTTCAGCTCCCGTTCTAGCACCCACCAATACCTCTCGCGTGAAACAAACGAATCCGTATTGCAGAATCGATATTCAATGGCATTGCGCACATCGGCACCGATCCTAGTGATTGAATTGGGACCAGTCGCCGGATTTGAAGATGGAAAATGGGGCTTGCCCGGAGCGTCAAAATAGACCAAATTCGTCTCCCAAAGATCGTCAAGCTGTAGGCGTTCCAACTGCTCCATATGCTTGGCCAGATATTCAAAAACTGGGCGAAAGGTGTACCTCCTCCATCTTGAAGCTGCGAAGCTGTAATAGGCGGAGAAATAGAAGCAAAGCAGGTGCGGTAGTATGGATGCCCCTTAAAGTGAGTCGCTCCAAACTTGAGAATTGGCAGGACTCTGCAATGCGAGTGAGTAACTGATGCTCTTCAGATTGGGTAGCATCCCTTGAGCCATTTCGGTTAAATAGGCTTGGGGGCGTTGTATACCAATGAATTTTGAGATCTTTGAGGCTGTGACACAGTTGTAGAAGTTGACAAATACCCTGGGTCATTGTTTTGCCGAAGCTAGCTTGTTGAGTATGGACCGTATCATTAGCGTCATAATATGTTAGACTCATGGAAAGCTGCTTCAGTCCTTGTAACGAGGTGGAAAGGTCGGCCTTTGCTAAGAGCGATGTGACTTGGTCACAATGGAGACTGTCGCCACTGAGGTTGCCGAAAATGTTGAGGTCTTCGATGGGTAGATTATGTTTTGCGATTACTTGTAATGTATCATTGAAGCTTTGCGCTGTGGTTTCGCAAATACTGCGTTCGTTTTGGGGAGCTTGTCGCTGCTGATCCATATAGACTGCCATATCATATGGCGAATACCGATCCTCCTTCACTCTGCCATCGACCACGAGAGATATAGATGGCAGGCAGCCGCGTGTCGAGTTGAGACAAAAAAGCTCCAAAGCCCGACCAAGAAGCTGAGCACGAGTCTTTCCTCCTTGCTGCAAGTCTCCGTCAAAAACAGCTCTGTCAGCGACGAGAGTGAGGCTTTCGAGAAGGGAACTGCATGACTGTAATCCAGCGATATAAACAGCCTGCTCAAGCCGGTCGAAGTCATTCAATGCGATTCTTTTGTTGCGGAAATGGCTCTTGAAGACGCCAGTCGATGATTTAACACTGACATTGCGTGCTGTGAGCCGGAGGCTGCATATGTCGGCGAGGGGGAGGAAAGCGACGATGGACTCTGTTATTTCGAGAGGCATACCATCGAGGGTTGGGTCGGAAGACATGGTTGCGGGATTTGTTTTATGAAGATCTTGAAAGTCAATTGGGCGCTGAAGTAAATGGTAATGGGAAGTCGCGGGGATGGCGGAGGGAAGGGGGCAGCATTCACCTTTTATCTTCCAATAGGGAAAATGGAATTAGAACTTTTTTTGAAGTCCATGGCTGTGGCTTCATTATTTAAAGTTCTTTGTTGACACTCGCCATAATGGTTCTGCCTTTGTACAATCGGGAAGCCGCCATTTGCTGGCTCTCGGAAAGTCAGCATACTGCGCTGAACACGAAAAGAAGACTGTCATTTTGCTAATTGAGATATCTCGAGCAAAGGGAGTGTGCTCGTTACGCATGAGAACTTCTCATCCATTGGTACAAATTGAATTCTAGTTCTATTAAAAGATATAATGCAAACTCAAGGTATATACAAATCTAATATACCACCATCTTCAAGCACCAACGCTAATGCAGCAAACCAATCTATAAATCTTCTAATAAACCATCTCAAACAATCATCACAATCCTTGTATACACTTCACCACTACGCCTCCTTCACCTCCTTCTTCCCCTTCTTACCAAACAGCCCCTTAACGGCATCAACAGCCTTCCCCGCAACCCCAAACAGAGTGCTGAAGCCAAACGACCAGCCACGGATGCGAACCGTGTAAATGAAGAAATACACCAGCGCCCAGTTACTGATGCAAAACGCGAGGAAGATGCCGAAGTATCTCCACTTGTCGCTGGGCTTCACATTAAGCGTCGCCATATATTCGACACCAGAACTATACTGGCAATACCCGCAGTCCGTCGTGGCGTCTGGGTTTGTGAGGTAGCCCTGGCCAACGCTCGTGACGAAAGCTTGGGCGTAAGTGCTGCAGGTTTCGCCGGGGGGCGGGTTGAAGTAGGCAGCTTCGTCGGCTGCGCATTGAACGGGTGTGTTGTTCAGGGTAGCGGCGAGCACGCCGCCGATCCAGTATGTGGAGGGATTGACATAGTACATCCAGTAGCGCCAGAACACGGAGAGTTGCGAGTAGGGACGCACGACGCCGTTGAAGAGGGAGAACATGACGAAGAAGAAGGGGAGGACGTTGGAGATTACGGTGAAGGAGGGTGCGAAGGCGCAGATCCACTGTCCCCAGCTGGCTTGGAAGAGGAACTGTGTTTGTTAGTCTTGTGGAATGTTGAAATGGAGGGGTAACCTTACGAAGAGCACGGTCATTATGTAGACATAGCCGGAAGTGGAGGAATCGGTAGGGAGACCGGTAGGCCAGTACCATAAGGCCCAGTAGACAGTGGCTGAGAGAATGGCAATTGGGATTTCGGAAACAACATTTGCAGTGCAGAACGCGAACCAGCCATAGATCCTCGATGGCAGTTCTCTGGCCTCCCAAAGAGCGCGATTTTGATAGAATTTAGGCAGGACGGCGTTGACAACGGTCGGCGGGATCAATACGATGAGGAAGGAGGTGAACATTCGGTCCTGCATGTCTGCGATGCTATATCCGAGTTTCCAAAACGTGAAGCCGTTGAAGATACCGATGATGACAGCAACGAAAAGCTTGCCGTACAAGTAGGCCGGGTCTCTCCAGTGCTGAATGAACATGCGCTTCGTCAATTCAACAGTCTGCAAAGCGACTGGCGAAGCAAACTCGTGCTGCTCGCCAGCCGAACGAGGCTCGACCTTACTACGCTCCTCATTGATACGCTTGATCTCATCGAGAACGGCCTTCGCCTCTTCAGAGTTAACCCATTCTTCGTTCCAATTAAGCTTCTTGCCGTCTTCGCGCTTGCCACCTTTCGCAGCCGTCTCCAAGATGAATTCAGCTACGTTCTTGTCTTTCGGGCAGTGAACTCCACGGTCCGCAAAATATTTGACGACCGCGGAACCGTTCTCGCCGACCGCCCCGAAGTAAAAAGTGTTTCCTCCAGGGTTCAAGGCAAGAATCATGTCAAACTCTTGGATCAGGACCGAGGATGGTTGATGGATGGTGCAAATGATGGCCTGGCCAGCGTGTGAAAGTTTCTTCAAGAATCGAACGATTGAGTATGCACTTTGCGAGTCGAGTCCGGAAGTAGGTTCGTCGAGGAAGAGAAGGAGACTGGGCTTTGCGGCAAGCTCAACACCGATAGTAACCCGCTTTCGCTGTTCAACGCCTAAACATCTGTGAAGCTGTCAGCTTCGCCGTATCTAATACGTACCCAATAAAGAAAGAGCCTTCAGTATAAATTACCTAACAAGCGCATCTTGCATATCGCCAAGTTCCAAAAGATCGATGATTTTATCGACATAAGCGATCTTATCTGCTCTCGAAATACTGCGGTCTTGTCGGAGGATAGCAGAAAACTCAAGAGCTTCTCGGATTGTTGCCGTGCCATCATGAAGATCCATTTGTTCGCAGAAACCAGTACCCCTCTGAAACTCAGTGCCAAGTGGACGGCCATCGACAAGCATGTCACCAGAGACAACACCCACCTTCTGGCGCTGGGAAAGGGTATTAAGCAGAGTAGTTTTACCGGCTCCAGAGGCACCCATCAATGCAACCACTAGATCGAGTCAGATTTGATTGTTCTTGTGTCGAGGAAATTCAAACGGATAATACTTACTGACACCAGGCTTAGCATAGCCATTGACTTTGTTCAAGAGCTGTCGCTCTCCACCCATGTAAGGAACGCTATATGAAACATTTTCCCACGTGAAAACACTATCAGAGCCTGAAATTTCCTGCAACGCTTCTTCCTCGTTGGCACCTCCTACTGTCTCACTTGAGCCTGACGATCCACTAGCTGGTTCTACGGCTCCCTTCTCTTCGTCCGATGGCGCTGTTGTAGCTTTGACTTTTTGTTTGGCTGCTTTGGACTTCTTGAACTCGAGAGCACCGCCACCTCCAGATGTGAAGTCGAAAATCTCGGTAGCAAGTGCGGTGATCAGAATGTAGAGGACGGTGAAGGCAATGACTGCAAAAATTATTAGCTGGTATCGATGCAATATGGGTTAACAAGAACCCACCAACACCGAAGTTTCTCCAAAGATGACTGCGACTGTATTCAAAAGCTGTATTTAAATACGTCGCGCCAGAGATATCTAAAGATCCGATCTGAGCACCAGTGAAGGCACAGCCCTGGTACTCAGGATTGGTGTAGCCAGCGCCGTTCGGTACGATCTCCTCAGGGGCGCAGGATATAATCTTGTTGGAGAATTCGTTTGTCAAGACGGCCTCAAAACTGTAGGCTACCGGGTTCACATAGTACAGCCATCCGAACCAAATATACTTGGAAAGTAGCTGAGGCTTTGCGATCACATATCCGGTGTAAATGCTGTTGAAAAGGTTGGTCAGAAAACAGAATACGCCACAAAATGAAGAGTTTGGGTGCTTACATGAGTAAGTTCAAGGCAAGTCCAGAGAATCTGACAGCGTCATCGATGGCTGGGGAAAGAGCTGCGAACATTCGATAGAGAGCCGTGATGCAGATAGTCGAGATATATGTGAATAGGAAATAGATCCAGAATTTACTGACATCCACATCGAGACCAGTCAAGAAATACTGAATCAGGGTTAGCTGGATCCTAATCATTCCTAGGACCAAGAGGATATGCATACCATAATCAGCGAGAACGGAATGACCTGAGCAAGAATTAACGGGATATCCTGGACAACTCTCGCAACAACCACAGCAGACGGGCGGTAAAAAGCGTAGTCGTTATGTCTTGCGATAATCGTCCGTCCAGAAACAGCCTTCATCAATTCAGACAACTGCAGCCAGCCCAAGAAGAGAATGGAAAAGAAGAGGGTTCCGCCACGGGAAAATGCCCCCTCAGTGTCTGTTGATTGGCCATAAAACAGAGAACCGACAATTAAACCGTTGGAAATAATAATGAAGAATTTCGTGTACAGTGTGGTTTTGTCGCCCCACGTGAGCCAAAACTCTCTTTTCGTACAAGCAAGAACTTGACGGACAAAAGAGACAGTGTATGAGGAGTTCTTTTGCACAGTCTTGGACTTGGTCTCCTGGACAGACTGCTTGAATTCTCGGGCATCGGCGTGGTCTGTTTCGTGCAGCATCTTCTCGTACGAGTCCACATCTTCCAGAACGCACTTGTAGGCATCGCTTTCGCGGAAGGCTTTCTCTAGTTCGACGGGTCCTTTGGGAATTGGTCCCTCGAAGTCGTCGCGGAATCGTCGCTCGGTGGGATCGGTGCAAGCTGTTAAGAAATCGGCGGTCGTTTGTCTATCGGGGCAGTAATAACCAAGGCCTTGGAAATAGCTCTTTGCTTCCTTTGCAGGACCTATATCGCGCGTTAGAAAATTCACACATTTTGGGGATGATTTTGTGATTATTTACCAGAGTAGATCATTCGTCCTTCATCGATAACTAAAACTTTGTCCATAAGCTCATAGATACCTTCTCCTGCTTGGTAGAGGGTAACCAGTGTAGTCCTATTTGAAATATCGGTCATAACTCGAAGAGAGTTTGCATAGTCAAGTGCGGTCGACGCGTCCAAACCACGAGTCGAGTTATCCCATGCCACAACCGTAGACTTCGTTGCCAGCGTTTCAGCAATCGATACACGCTTCCGCTCACCACCAGAAATTCCTCGTACAAACGCCTAAATTTTGTGAGCCCAGTTCTAACCATTTGCGAGCAAGAACTTACATCTCCGACGAGAGTGCGGGCAGTATGCGTAATTCCAAACATCTTCAGCAAGGCTCCGATAATAACGGGAATATCGCCCTTTTGATGCTTCTTGGTCTTGTTCAGCAGAGAAAAGTCCAGCGTTTGTTTGACAGTTAGCGTAGGGAAGTGCTGGTCGTCCTCTTCGTTATAGTTGACCTCTCCTCTGTAATTCTTGATTTGTTCCTTAGCACCAATACCGCCATATGTCACCTCGCCCTCCACGCCAGCGAATGCTCCTCTCTTGTTTGCAACTGCTTTTAAGAACGTGCTGCATCCACTACCCGGTCGTCCAAGAACAAGCAGCATTTCTCCATCTCTGACAACGCCAGTAAAATCGTGGATCAAATTTCTCTTTTCACCTGAAGCTCCAGGTTGGGGCAAACCGGGGATAAAGCGAGCAAGAATCTTATACAGGTCGGGGCCAAAAGTCTATGAGAAAATTAGCAATTTTCTCAAGCACTATCATTTTGATGGAAATTTCTTACACCAGCGATGGAACTAGGAAGTGTTTTGACAAAAGTCGTAGTTGCACCAACCCCCAGCACGGTAAGGTTTTTGTACACAACGCCAACCTTCTTTGCTGACCTGCCCTCTTGGCGCTTCTCAAAATGACCATCTTTGAGGAACTCCCCCAATTCAAAGTTATCCTCCTCCTCTTCAGCTTCCTTCTCCTCATCTTGAGCCTCAACATCCCGCTCTGTTTCTGGCGCCGGCTCTGTCTCTGTCCCCGCCCTGCCACGAGACTTGCGCGTTGCGCCACTCCTATGAGTTTTCGCACTGCGAGTTTTCGAAAGCGTATTCCTCATCTCCTCGTAATCCAGCATGGCATTACGGAAATTGACCGGGCCCCCAACATCACGCTCACCCCACATGCCATCATTATTCTCGTCTCCGGAGGACGAGGCCTCTTCCGGCGCGTGCGGACGCTCGCCGTTAGGGTCCGTATTGTGAAGGGGAACGCGAGGGCCTTCGCGACCTTCGGCTCGCTCTTCATACATGCGATCCGTGTGCGTGTAGAACATATTGGCGGCAAAGGGCACGTTTTTGTCGTCGCCAGGCACAATCATTCAACAACAGATGCTGGCTTGGAGGCGCTCGCTCCTTAAGAACCTGAAGAGGCAAAGACGGCGGTCGCGTAACTTTAGCGCAACACCAGAGAAATGAACTTGACGGAAAAAGTCGAGCGTACCTTTTTGGCGATCCTTTTTTGGCGGGGAGCTCTAGGAAAAGACGGTGTTTGTGAGATTATAAATCCGACGAATGAGATTCCTTACAAATACACAAATAGCGGTGGATAGCCAGATTGTCGGGAGCTAGCAGATGGCCCGCATTATCCTTCCCAACGGGATCTCACCTCCCACGATTTCACTAAATCGGAGTACGGTACACCGGGTTCATCTGCTGACAACGCAGTAAGTGGATATATCGAGCTCTCGACGAGCCAGTCTCAGCCTCCCTTCATATATATGATATATATGCTGATGCAGGACGAATATGCACATGCCCTTGGCCTGCAAGATTGCTTGATAAGCGCTGCCTTCCCAGTGAGTGAATATATGAAATCATCCCGATCCACAATTCACCATCGGGCGTTGGCTTCGGGTGAGAATATGACGAAGGAGGCAAGGACGTAGTATTGGAGCTTACGGGAGCTGAGTACCGTTTAGGCTGGGCCGTTAGCTTGACGATCCCCTCGGTAAGCTTAGCGCCATGCATATTTTGCGGCGATAAAAAAGGGGTTCGGACTTAAGAGCCTCTAAAGAAACTAGCATACCCAAGTATAAAAGTCAAAATACCCTTCCGGCACCTAGCTGCCGTCTTGGGGCCTTGTTCTGGTCCCTTTAAAAAAGAATCCTCGAATCGGCGGTGGTATAATGTGGGGACTTGTCTGAGTGATGCCGCCTTGAGATCTGAGGCGTCCCGCTTGCTCCTGCCGTGCACGTTTTATACATGACATCCGCCGTGCATCAACTTCTGCGAGATTTATGCGTAGACTGACTGAATTTCTTGGCGATTCAGTATTCTGACTCAGAAACGTTTCTTGCTAGGATCTTCTTACCAGTGCTTGGTCGGCTGCCGTAGATGTCAAGGTTGTTGTTTCCCACGATTTTCGCAGAAGCAGCTTTTGAGTAAAGTGGTATCATCGAGTCGCAAAAAGAGAGTGGTATTCATAAAAAGTCTAACAATCATATCCATTTATTGTCGGTACGCCGGTTCCATGCTTTTAATGTATACGTGCCAACCTCGAATGAATGCCAGAGACCTGCTCCACACCACCGTGAACACCACAGATGACCCGAGCCCCAGATCTATATACTAAATTCCATTCCCCAAACCCGCTCCATCATCGAATCATCCGATTTCCATTCTCTACATGAAGACAGCGAACATGACACCGAGACCGGCGACGGTGACCATGCCACCGGCGTTGGCCAGCAGAGCTGGGGCGCCGGCAGTAGTCGCCTTGACGGTTCCTCCCGATGTGGTGGCGGAGGCCTTTGTGGTGTTGCCAGCCTTGGCTGTGGAGGAGGCGGTCGCGGCTGCTGACTTTCCGGTTCCTGCCGCCGCCGACTTGGTGGAGTTGCTGCTGGTCTTTCCGGTAGCAGTGGCTGCTGCTGCTGCGCCTGCCGTCTTGCCTGTGGCGGTGGCAGCAGCGGCCTTGCTAGTCTTTGCCGTTGATGCCTAAATATATTAGCTTGAAGTTCTATCCTGCTCGAAAGGTTGAGTAAGACTTACAGATTCAGTTTGTGCGTTAACGAAGGCAGCTGCGAGAGCAACGACGAGGAGGCTTGAGTATTGCATGATGATGGATTTGGATTTGTTGTGTGGTTGGGAAGAGAAGATAGAATATAGAGGATAGATTGAAAGAGATGTAAATGTTTGTTGTTTAAGAAGAGAAGATGATGATGATGATTGCCAGAATGAAGAATGAAGTAAGTTCTAAAGCGTCGTACTTATATTGCAAACTCGCCACCTGAACTTTCTCGGAACTCCACAGAAAAACGTTGTAGTCCCACAGTGATAGTGGTCCATGGTGAGGCCCCTAGCAGAACCTCAAACCTGAACTGGTGCCCATCAGCGGTCATCAAGGAGAGAGTTATTCTTGGACCGCCGTGCAACTGATCCGCGGCAGGCCCACGCAGGAATCATGCCTGAGAGGGACGAACGTGACTAGGAAATCGAAAGCAAACAAAGTTAATTTTAGCCAAGTAACTTATGTGGCAAGGGCAGGCGGCGAGTTGTTGTGAACTTGTTGAAACGATGACATGCGCACAGAGCCTCTGAAGTTTGAGCCTCCCCAAGCGACCACTTGATCTGCCTCAAGACTCGGCGTATTTCCGTCTCACGGAGTCTTTTCTGAAATAGAAATGGGTACCACAAGAAAACAAGACTGACCTATGGGGCAATCATGATGGAAGTGGAATGCTGCAAGATTTATTTCCTCAAAGCAAGAAAGTGAGGCTGAATTTAAGACAACGCGTAACCGCATTGATCCGGATACAAGACCCCCACTACCCTCCTCAGTGACATTAAAGCCGACATGAGTTTTCACTTACGATTCATGGAATTGAATTTCTCGACCCCGTGCTAAGCATTCACGCCGAGTAAGAAGACCCAGTGACTGTATTGAGCTGCTCTCCGATTTGTCGCAACGAGAGAATGCGTTGCGGAGACGGCCCCACCTTGGGAGACAAGGATTCTCCCAGCCGCCCACTTCGGCTGCCAGGCATCTTGATCATGCCTCAAACATCACCGTTACAACACACGTTCGAAACTTGGCGCCATGCTACAGTAAGTTCGCGGCTGTGGCGTTCGATTTCGGCGCCTAATCCTCAAGCATGGGGAAAGTCGCCGTTTGCCAAGCCGCTTTTTGTTTGTTAAACACGATCTTCACTTCAGATGTTGGAGATGCATGGGTTTTCGTCTCAAGGCATGAGCGTTACATGTAGCAGCATAAGAAGAGATCGGGAAATATCTATTTCGACAAGTTTTGTCGGGGTTCGTGATGCAAATGATCGTCTAATGTTCCCAACACCATGAAACAGAATTCGGGCATGAGGCTCAAAGAAGCTGCAACTCCCAGATATTTAAGCTAGCGGCAACATCAAATGTTCACTGTACCAAAATAAGAACATCCCAAACAAACAAGCTCACAAAAATCGCCGGTGCCTGCACACTTTCGATAGATGTGGAGCGAAAGCGGGACCACTAAGCGGGAAATGTCGTGGAAGTGATTCAGTCCGCAGTGATAGTGAGGATAATTCGGAGAGTACTTCGGACGTCGAATTCGGAATGATCCTTGTCGTCTGGATGTGGGAAATCCTGCTCGAGGAACTGCCTTCCAATCTGCTCTGCATCCCCCAAATCCTTTGCTTCATTCTCGGGCAGCTTCGAGCAAACAGTGATGAGATCCTCGCCTTTCGCTGCCAGGAGAATAAGTTCGTCAGCTCTTTCCACTATTGCTGGATCAATCCCATTCATCGCAGCACAGCATGTACCGAAGCTCGAATTGCTACGGCCTGCCACATAGTTGTACAGGTATGTAATTTGGTCCTCTACTAACTCGGCGTCTGAGTCCACACGAACTTCCATATGGCCGAATGCCAATTCAGGCCTTTCCTCGAGGAACCCGTTCTCGAAGATCTCGTGGAAATGTGTGGCAGCGAGGACTTTTGGCCGACAATTTTCCAGATCAAGAAAATACTCGAGGACACCGCAGGAAAGTCCTGCTCCGTCATGCGAATTTGTGCCTTTTCCAAACTCATCGATGATTATGAGACTTCGATGAGTTGCGAGTGTCGTCGCCAAGGCTATTTGCTGGAGATCAATCATAAAAGCGCTCTGGTTCTTGGAGACACTTTCGCGAGTGGCAATTCTGGTCAGAATTTTGTCCGTCAATCCGATAGTTGCTCGCTCAGCAGGCACGAAGCTGCCAATGTGCGCCATGTACACGATCAGAGCGTTTTGCTTCAAATATACTGACTTGCCGGAATAGTTTGGGCCTGTCATAATGAGCATGCTCGGGTCGTCGATGCCAGCGGCCGACTTCTGGCGGGATGACATCCTCTGGTCCTCCTGGTCTTCTTGATCACCAAGTCCACCTGCAAGAAAACAGCTATTCGCAATATAGGCTGGGATTGTCAACTCTTGTAGTGGATGCCGACCGCCTTCTATCTGAACCACATTGGCACTTGTCATGCGTGGCGGGTTGAATCCATATTTGCGAGCTCCCATGGCCAATGCAACAAGACTATCGAGCTCTCCCAAGAGATCCGAAGCAGAGACAAGGAGGTGCTGGTGCTCCAGGATTTTGACAGCCAAAGCGTGGATGATTTCGATCTCTTTGTCTGATGCAGGTTCAGCACATGAGCAATATGATAATATCTCGATTGAGGGGAGACTTACCACAAATCATGCCATACAAATCACCAAAATGACGGTCCATTTCTTTCATACGACCGTTCTTGTAATACCCCATGTCGTTGCTTACGAACATTCTGTCCCATACATCGTTATCTATGCCTTCACCCTCGTATTTGCCTTTGCCTGTTTCGAGATCCAGAGGTACGACAGTTAGGAACCCAAGTTGGGGGAAGAAAATACAATTCTCAACGTATTTAATAGCCCACTCCGGCAGATCATTCGAGAGCTCAACAGCAGCCCTAGTGAGGAGGCTGTCCATACCATCATACGTCCTTTTCAGTCCGTCCAACTCTTCATCTATGCCTTGCAATACCGCTGTACGATGCTGCTCTGCCGATCGTTGAAAGTCGACGACTTCGGTGATCATTTGGCCAATGTCTTGGATCTTTAGAGGCTGTATCTCAGAAAGGAGCTAGGGTTCTTATCAGCTTGAGCTTTCAACTTTTTTAATTGTAGAATGTTGAAAGCAGGGTATTGTTTCCGAGCCCCAGGAAACTACTCCGAAATGTTGAAGTTCGAAAGTTGTATCCCAAATCTTCACATACCTTATTTGTAATGGCTAGCAAACGGCCATCACTTAATTCACGAATGGCCTCCAGAATCTTCAATGTATGGAAGGTGAAGTTTCGAATATTTGCCCACACGCCCCTGAAGATGGAGCTGCCTTTTCCTATATCGGTGATACCCTTCTGGAGGTGGATCACGACCGACCGAATGTCTTTGATGTGCTTCAGACTCTTACTGATACTGCCCAGCGCGGCATCATTCTCCGGTCGGAGGAGAATGCTGAGAGTGTCCAACCGCTCTTTGATCACAGCCAAGTCCATACTTGGTCGTAGGAATATTTGACGGAGTTTCTGTTTACCCTGTGGGGTATGGGCAAGATGGAAAAACAAGCCAAACACGGATAAACTTTCTTTTGCTCCAGATGTGGACTTGTGCGAATTCGGATGGTTTTCGGATTGGATGATTTGTAGCGAAGCCAGTGTATCCGCGTTGACAAACATCTGATTGGAGAGCGCAAACATCTCAATTGTGCGAGTTCGAAATGCGACCAATGCAGCTCTGTCGTTAGGGAGGTAGTCAACATTCTTCCTTCGGGACATGTAGCTTAATAAAGCACCAGCACAGCCGACCTGAACTGCAGATTAGTACCTGAAAGCTGAACGTTGACTTGAAGATTACCGAGAGCGAACTATCGAGATCAATCCATCCAGCGAGCCTCATGAGTCGTCCCTGGCGCCCAGTGCCCCCACGCTCGCCACGTATCCCTTCTCCTACAACATCGTCTCCAGGCACAGTGAATACAATATTCGGAGCCTCATCAGCATTCAGTTCGAGGCCAATAAGCTTATTTTTCGCCGTTTCGTACTTGAAGTCGGGGGAAGGGTGAGAATCAAGGATGTAGGAACCCAGCACATCATCTAAATGATAACATGTTAGCCAGGAGCAAGCCGGGAAGCTGTGAACGCGAAACCCACTTGCTTCGTCTCCTCGATCAATCCCACGAGCTTCTTTACTGAGATGCTCTTCCAACTTCTCCTCCGAGCGAGTGCTGATCAGGATGCGGCTAGGCTGGGCATGTAGCTTCAATGTGTCGATAATGTCCAGGCCACCAAATTTGACATCCTGCATTAGGCAGAGCTTCTCCTCCCGTGCAATATAGTAAGAGCAGCCGATGGTGCCGCCTTTCATGTCGATTGCCATAATGACCTCGTTCATAGAGTCAGCATTCTCTCGTTCCTGCATCTCGGCGTCCGTTTCTTCCAGATCATCTGGAACGACATCTTCGGCCCGGGATGACAGCTGGGAGACACGAGAAGAGGTAGGTCGAAAGGATAGTCTCTTTTGATGAGGATTTGCTGGGAGCGCTGGAGAAGATTGTGCGGTACTTCGAGGGACTGAGCTCATCCGAGGACCAGAGCTCATGCGCGAGAATGTCTGGGAACGCGATAAAGATCCAGAGGCGGGCCCAGAACCTCTTTTAAAACGTCCCGAGCCTGTTTTCTGACGCTTGTAAGCCATTTGGAGAAGTTGGCAGTTGCGAGACTCGTGATGTTGAAGGAGCAGAGGCAGTGGGTAAGCGAGAATATTTATGAAGCAAAGAACGGAAGGAACACCCATGATTTTCTCTTTCTTAACAAGAGAAGGAACACGCATGAAAATATTGAAAAGAACTTGACAACATGTTCAAAACCATCCCGTAGATTATGTAGAATGGTCTTAGCTGGGACTGTCTCTGACAGGCGCAAGAGACCCCTCCTTAAAAAGTAACACCCTTATTTCTTACAAGCCTCAAATTATGAACCGACCTTGATACTCATATTCATCTAACTCTTCGGAGCTGTAGCAAGGTCACCACCTTCCCTGACCCACTCCGCAAACTCCTTCCTTTGCTTCCGAATATCAACGAAGCCAGGTCTGCTCTCCAGCACCTTGAACGGATTGCCCACATAGTCCTTCTCCACCTCCCCATCACCATTCATGAATCCCTTCTCCCCTTCGCGCTCAATCTTGCCAGCCCAGACGCGCCATTGTATCGGTCGTAATTCGGGAGTGCCTAGGACGAGCGCGAGGCAGATTGTGAAGATGGCTACCACGGTCTCGATCGATATGTCTATTGGAAGGCTTGCGACGGCGGAGGCAGCTGGACCGTGGGACGTGAGGGAGGATAGTGTTGCTGTGCTCGTGGAGTGGAGGGCAGAATGCTCGTGGGCAGAGTAGCAGCTGTTGCCAGTTCGTCAGTATTTCAAGGAATTTTTGCCAGCTTCAGCAGGAAGAACAACTTACGCATGTGCTAGAAACAGGAAGCCTAAGCTTGTAATTGATTTAGATAACCAAGTCATGGTACAATTGGTAATGTTTCGTTGATGCAGCCGTGCATCCTGCAAGATGTTCAAGAGCAGAGCTTACTGTAGAGCCGCGTCGCTTACACGCTAAGCGCGAAACTTATCACGGAAAATCTCAAGTATCAAAAGGACAAAGGGTCTACATTTTGTCATGAAGTGGTCGTGAATTTTGGACATTTTATTTCTAATGCTAGTGCTAGCCCTGATCGTCCCTTCATAATGCCGTACTGATTAATCTCTTGATGAAATTCAGCCTAAAACCAGCAAGATCCAGCGTCACATGATGCCGGACATGCGAATTGAGAAAACCTGGAACCTAAAAATCTCTACAACTTTTGCATAGCAGCCTGTATAATGGTTAGTAAATAAGCGAGTGGGTAGCATGCGGTAATGACTCACGATATCAGTCGACTGGACGTAATCCTCAAACTCAGCAAGCTCCTCTTGCAAATCATCAAGACCAATCTTGTCATCCTCGATGACCAAGTTTATCTGCAGCTTCTTAATACCGAAACCAACAGCAACGAGCTTGGAAGCTCCCCAAACAAGACCATCTTTCTCGACGCCACGGACGGCAGCCTCCAAAGCCTTCATATCAGTCTCATCATCTGAAGCACTTGTTAGGATCACTGTTACAGCTTAAGCACAGGAAAAAAACATACCCCAAGGCTTGACGTCATGGTGACAACAGACTTGGCCGCTGGCTTAGTCTTGCCTTCCTTCTTCTTCTTGTATTCGGCCAGACGCTCATCTCTGATTCTCGCAGCCTCGGCGTCTTCTTCCTCGTCAGAGCTGCCAAACAGATCGACATCATCGTCGTCCTCCTCAGCGGCTGGTGCCTTCGCGGGGTTTAGGGTAAGGGCATTGGTGTCAGGGCCGTAAGTGGTGTAGGCCTTCGATGCATCTCCGGGCAGAGTGGCGAACTCCTCGGTGTACGAGTCGATGTGCTTATACCATCTAGCGGCGTGGGGGTATTTTGTGGCGTCTGGTGCCTCCTTCAAAGCCTTGAAGGTGGAAGCATCGGCTTGGGATGGAGAGTATCTAGCTTGGAGTCAGTTTTGTGAAACCAATCTACAACCAAGACATTAACAATATGTAAAATAAAATTCAGAGGTGCACAGAGTGCAATGGTATATCGCCATAACGCGGTTCTTGAGGCCGCTCAGTAACACGGACCAATGTTGCTCATCATACAAAAGGAGTCGCTCGAGGAGGGGAGCTGCGGTGAGGGGCACGACAGCTCCTGGGGCCTGGAAATTGCAACGGAAATTGAATTGAGGAAGAAGAAACGTACCCAACGATGTATGAGCGGGTGGTCAACCAGCTGTTAAGCACTGAGTCAAGTCAGTTTGAGTGTCCTCTTTCGTGGTTTGCGACCGAGGGAGGGGTTTGCATGTGCGAGTGCGATCAGGTTAAGCTTACCGTTGAGACCAGCGTCGGTGAGGATATCTAAGAAACCCATTGTGACAAGAGGGATGTGTAAATGTGTTGGATGGCGGTGTATGGGGAGAAGAGCAGGAGATGTTTTTCGAGGTGGGGTGCTTTAATTTTGTGACTCGTTGGCGGAAGAAATCTGGTCGTGGATTTTCTGTGTTGCAGCCCAGCCTTTTCATTGGTCGGCAAGGTCAAGCTCCGCGCTTACTCGATAAGGACTAGCCCTAGATTATGCATTTCGACATTTCGAGAAGAACCTCGATTATTCCATGAGAGACTCTCACACCATATGGGATATTGTTGTTCACTCATGCCATGTAATTGAGGATGGTTTCTTTTGATATGTCCTCCAAGTTGTTACCCATAGTTCGATCATAAAAAAAATCCAAAATGTTTTTACGACAAGCTCGAAATTCCTCCCGGCGCATAGCTGGCGTTGTCAATGGACGAAGAGCCATACTTGCTACAGCTACAACTACCATTCGCAACAACAACCTCAATGTCTCACGAAATCTCACACCAATTTCTATTCGCACATATGCCAGCAGACGCCCCCATCCTCCCGGCGGTACGCACCGCATGGATCTTGGCGGAGGAGATGAGAAGTCAGCGTTGGAACAATATGGAGTTGATCTGACGGCTCGAGCAAAGGATGGGAAGCTTGACCCTGTTATCGGCAGAGATGCAGAAATACACCGCACCATACAAGTGCTCTCTCGGTACGTAGTATATTCTCTACAATCAAAATGCCCTCTTAGTGTTCATAGACTGACTTCTCTCTTCTAGTCGTACGAAGAATAATCCGGTTCTGATTGGTAGTGCTGGGACAGGAAAGACTGCTATTCTAGAGGGCCTTGCTCAGCGAATAGTCAGAGGCGATGTACCGGAAAGCATAAAAGACAAGAAGGTTATCTCACTCGACTTAGGCCAATTGATTGCTGGAGCCAAATTTCGCGGCGACTTCGAGGAACGTCTGAAGTCAGTTCTGAAGGAAGTCCAGGAAGCTCATGGAGGTGTAATACTTTTCGTGGACGAGTTACACACACTTCTGGGTCTTGGCAAATCCGAAGGCAGCATTGATGCTAGCAACCTCTTGAAACCAGCCCTTTCACGAGGAGAGTTGCAATGCTGCGGTGCTACAACCTTGAACGAATATAGAGCAATTGAGAAAGACGTTGCTCTGGCCCGAAGATTCCAACCCATCCAAGTGAACGAACCTACCATTCAAGACACCATCAGCATATTGAGAGGTATCAAAGAGAAGTACGAAGTCCACCATGGAGTAAGAATCACCGATTCGGCACTTGTCGCTGCTGCCACCTACAGCAACCGATACATCACAGACAGATTCCTGCCCGACAAGGCGATTGACTTGATGGACGAAGCAGCCAGTGGTCTAAGATTGCAACAAGAAAGCAAGCCGGAAGATATCATGCGTCTCGACCAGCGGATCATGACGCTCCAGATTGAACTTGAAAGCTTACGGAAAGAAACTGACGTTGCAAGTCGAGAACGAAAAGAGAAGCTTGAATCTGACCTCAAAGTTTGCCAAGATGAAGCAAAAGTACTCACTGAAAAGTGGGAGAAGGAAAGGGAATTAATTGAAGGCGTCAAGAAAACCAAGGAGGACCTCGAGAAGGCCAGAATTGAGCTAGACCAAGCACAGGTGCGTTATTTTTC
The DNA here is from genome assembly GCA_007825345.1 of Lachnellula suecica. Classification (NCBI taxonomy): domain Eukaryota; kingdom Fungi; phylum Ascomycota; class Leotiomycetes; order Helotiales; family Lachnaceae; genus Lachnellula; species Lachnellula suecica. Next base: position 5,571 of record QGMK01000027.1, on the reverse strand, counting down.
ACTTTGTGAGGGTGGGGTCGTTGTTCAGGCGTGGCATGCTCAAATGCGGCCTGAATTTCCCAGAAAGTGTGGGACATTCTTGTTATGAACACTTCCTGCTATATGTTTTCGGGAATTCTATTCTCCCGGAGACCAATCAAAGAAGCAGTTTGAGGCAAGAAAACTTTACAGTTCAGGTAGTTCCAAGTGGAATTGAGCACTGGTTAATCATATTGCACAGTCTCGCAGGTTGTCTTGTCAAGAAATTATGCTAACATACGAAATTGGTAGCGAGAGAACAATTTTGGCCGCGCTGGAGAATTGAGATATTCTACCATCCCAGCCTTGGAAGAGAAACTTCCCAAAGAGGGCCAAGGCGAAGCAACTGGAGATGGTGCACTAATCCACGAATCCGTAACGGCAGACGACATCGCAGCTGTGGTATCTCGAGTCACAGGCATACCCGTCACGAAACTCACGTCCGGCCACGCTGAAAAGTTGATCCATATGGAAGACACTCTTCGCGAGTCTGTACGCGGCCAGGACGAAGCCTTGAATGCCGTTGCCAACGCTGTCAGGATGCAGCGTGCTGGCTTGAATGGAGAGAACAGGCCGCTGGCCTCGTTCTTCTTCCTTGGCCCAACTGGTGTCGGAAAGACGGAGCTCTGCAAGAAGATGGCCAATTTCCTGTTCTCGACAGAATCTGCTGTGGTTCGCTTTGACATGTCCGAATTCCAGGAGAAGCATACAATATCTCGGCTGATCGGCAGTCCTGCTGGATATGTTGGATACGATGATGCTGGGTAAGTTATTAATCCGCCAGCACCCTGCACTCCGTTGTATTTTTCCAATAACCCTTGCTAACCTTCTTCCAGGCAACTCACAGAAGCAGTAAGACGCAAGCCATATGCCGTCCTACTGTTCGACGAGTTCGAGAAAGCACATCGAGACATATCAGCTCTGCTCCTCCAAGTTCTGGACGAAGGTTTCTTAACAGATGCCCAAGGCCACAAAATCGACTTCAGAAACACACTAATTGTCTTCACATCCAACTTGGGCGCTGACATCCTTGTCGGCAATGATCCATTACATCCATACCACGAAGACGCGAACGGAGAAATTGCGCCCAAGATCCGGAACGCTGTGATGGACGTAGTGCAACGAAACTGTAAGCCACCACAATTCTCTCCTTGAATCCCGCTAATGTTATCTAGATGCTCCCGAATTCCTCAACCGTATCGACGAATTCATTGTGTTCAAGCGTCTCTCCACCGACGCCCTCCGAGATATCGTCGACATCCGTCTGAAAGAGCTACAAAAACGCCTAGACGACAGGCGTATCGTCTTAGAAGTCGACGACAAAGTACGTGAGTGGCTGGCAGAGCGCGGCTACGATCCGAGATTTGGAGCCCGGCCCCTGAATCGGCTTATTGCGAAGCAGATTGGCAATGGACTGGCGGATAAGATTATTAGAGGTGAAGTGAAGAGTGGTGATCGTGCAGTTGTGGCAATTAATAAGGAGGGCGATGGACTGGATGTCAGTGCTAAGTAAAGCTGCCTCAGCTTGTATGAAATAACGGGTGATGTTTGAAGCGTTTTAGCGGCATGGGACTGCGATTTTGACTCTGTTATCCAAAAAGGGCGTTCTATTTTATGTACAATATCCAATCCACTCATGTACAAACTTTTCCCAACATCTCAAAACACAACAACCCCACTACGGCGAAGAAAACTTATAATTAAACTGCTTCTTCGCCTCCTCCCCCTTCTTCTTCAACTCGTCATCCTTCTCCTTAAACTCCTTATCAGTCTCCAGCCGTTCCGGGATTGCGCTGTTGACAATCGGGCTCTTGCTCGGGACCTCGAGGCCCTTCTTGACAGCCGGCCGTTCCAGGATGGCTTGCCACCAGCGGTGCACGTTAGGGAATTGCGCGAGGTCCAGGCCGGCGAAGTAGGAGACGTTGACCCAGCTGAAGCTGGCGATGTCGGCGATGGAGTACTTGCCGCGCCCGGGGCCGACGAGGTAGTCGCGGTCTTTTAGTTGGGTGTCGAGGACGCCGTAGAGGCGTTCGGACTCGCCTACATATCGCTGTGTGGGGTATGGGATGCGGTCTATAACTTGAGTTAGCATTTGTGCTTGTGCTGGAATTCCTGGGTCCTTGAGAGAGATAGGAACTTGCCCTTGATAATACGGTAGAAGTGGTTTGCTTGTCCTTGCATTGGGCCCTGGGAACTATCAGCACAATTCCACAAAATCGCCATTATATCACCAATTAACTTACAAGACCACCATGCTGCCACGCAACCCACTGCTCCGCCCGACTAATATCATCCGCATCCGCAAAGCAAAACTTATGCTCCGGATCATAATGCCTCGTCAAATACGTCAAAATCGCCGCACCCTCAAACACAGAAAACTCATTCCTATCATGATCAACAATAGCAGGGATTCGTCCATTAGGAGAATGCTTGGTGAACCAGGCCTCTTTCTGGATGTTCTCCATGATGTTGATGCTTTGGAAGACATAGTCTTTGCCGTAGGCTTCTTTGAGTTCTTCGAGGATGATGGAGGCTTTGTGGCCGTTGGGCGTGCCGAATGTGAGGAGCTCGATGCCGGACTTGGCGATGAGGCCTGTGGGACGGGCTGAGGAGGACATGGTGCGGGTAATTGGGGTTGTTTTGAGGAAATGGGAGGTGGTTTGGGTAAGGCGGGTAAGGGGTGATTTGAACATGGGGGAGGAGGGGTAGTGATTAGAGGGGTATTTTGCTATTTATATGTGGTTCCTGAGTTACTTACTCTAAGAAAGTATGAAATGCTTTGAAATCTGTTTGATAAAGGAGCTATGACCTCAAAAAATGGATACAGTAGGCTACTAATGATGTCAGGGGGGCCAAGCACTTAGTAGATGCCGGGAATAAGTGAACGCCTCTATGCATATGGAAAAGCAGTTCGAGTAAAAATAATGGAATGTTGGCAAGAAAACAATACGCTATATAGATAGGATTGCAGTCTTCGAAGACGAGTGATTAAGGCTTTAGGCTTTAGGACAAATAGATTTTTGCAAATATATAACATGTATAGAATTGAAGGGGAAGCGGAAAGTTTACTTGAGCCGATCTGATCTAGGTTTCCATGTCCCCGACCCAACCAAATTATGTTTCCTCCAAGTAACTTAAAGTAAGCCATAATACCGGTAGTAGAGCATCTTGGACCACCCATGGTATATTCAAGATCTGCATATAAGATTGAGGGGTAGTATATAAGAAAAGTTGGGGTAGTCGCGCTTTCAAATTTCGCGGGGGGTGCTCTTTATATCTTATCGACGTCAAGCACCAGAAGCTTAACTAATCTCCTTTCTCTTGAGAACCATATGATTCATGCTCTATTCTATAGGGCGCGGAATATATACAAAATCAGTACGAGTACGTGAAGATGTAAGTTAAGCGGAGTAGGGAGAACAATTCAGCCGCGTCCGTCCCACTCCTTAACTCCGCCGCTCCGGAGAGCGCGCCGTGGAGGCTTACGGTACATTATCTGCCTATACAGCAAAACATAGTAAGAATTGAACCATAAGGCGCCATTCCTCTTCTCTCGTTTTTCTGCTTGTACCAATGCGCTCTTTCTTTCGTTCTCTTTTACGGCGTCGTCCCCACGATCCCGCATCCAAACCGACGACATCTACACATACAAAAGCTATGTCTTCCGGAATGACGGCCGCGGCGCTGTATGCGTGTACGATGAGCCCTCCATCGGCTCTGGGCGCTGTGCCAGAAGAGTCGGCGGAGAAGGCGCATCATTTGAAAAATGGGAAGGGCTTTATAAATCCGTGGGAGTCTTGGAAAGAGCAGTCTGGCCCTGCGATTGCGGGGGCTATGGCATGGTGAGATATTTATATATTTATTCTGTCTAACACCAATACTCCGATCGTACAACCTCCCAATTCAAACACATATGTTCTTCGAAGCACAGAGCTAATTGTACAACCTCCAGGCGTACGCTCACGGGCAAAATCAAGTGGCCAGACATTACACCTCCCCACGTTACCGTCCAAACCCCAACCTTCCTCCCCTCCCGCGATGCCTCCACAGCCCTGCGAGCAACATGGTTAGGCCACGCCTGCTACTATGTTGAATTCCCCTCCGGCCTCCGCGTGCTCTTCGACCCCGTCTTCGAGGAACGATGCAGCCCCTTCTCCTTCATGGGCCCCAAGCGTTATACCGAAGTCCCCTGCCACATCAAAGACCTCCCCATCGTCGACGTGGTAGTAATCAGCCACTCCCACTATGACCACCTTTCCCACCCCACGGTCCTCGAATTGCAGAAGCATCACCCGAATGCACAGTTCTTGGTTGGGCTGGGATTGAAGAAGTGGTTTAAGGATAGCGGGATTGAGAATGTGGAGGAGCTGGATTGGTGGACGGATGTTGATGTTACTTTGTCTCCTTCTACGGGTGAGAAACGGATCTCGAATGCCTCATCTACGGCGGCTCCTGCCTCAAGCAAAGACATCACAGCCCGTATCTCCTGCCTTCCCTGCCAACATACCTCAGCCCGTTCAGCATTCGGTAAGCACACTCAAGCCCCTACTTTGTCCTACGCCCCCCACTAACACCCATCTCAGACAAAGGCGCCACCCTCTGGTGCTCCTGGGCCGTCAGCTCCGGCGGAAAGTCCGTCTGGTTCGGCGGCGACACCGGCTACCGCTCCGTGCCCGAACTCCCCAAGGGCGTAGACGACTACTCCGAGCCCTACGCCAACCTGCCACACTGCCCCGCCTTCTCCCAAATCGGCGCTCTGCGCGGGCCCTTCGACCTAGGCCTGATCCCCATCGGCGCCTACGACCCGCGACACATCATGAGCCCCATGCACGCCAATCCCTTCGACAGTGTGAATATTTTTGTGGATACGAAGTGTAAGAAGGCGATGGGGATTCATTGGGGTACGTGGGTGCTCACGTTTGAGGATATTTTGGAGCCGCCGATGTTGTTGAAGAAGGCGATGGCGAAGAAGGGTTTGCCCGAGACGGGCGTGTTTGATGTTTGTGATATTGGGGAGAGTAGGGAGTTTTAAGTTTCAGCGGTTTGGGTGCTTGGCGTTGAGTGTTGGGAGGGCTAGAGATTTATTGTATTATTAGAACACTCCTGTCATATAAAATTAATACCATATTACATCGAAATGTGATGCTGAAATGTATGCCTTCGGGGCTACTGTAGCATCTGCAATGCGTAATATGTTGCAGTGCTTTAAATTCTCAGTCCCAAGGCCTTCATATAATCGTCGACTAGACTAACGTTGTATGCTATGAAGTGCTACCCCATTGGGGCGAAAATGCTTCCAATAATCAGGCGCCAGAATTCTCCAGGTTACCTGGCTCGCTAACTCAGGGGTTGAACAAACCTTTTTGGCCGTAGACTTAAGCCTCACAGTACGCCTGTCGTATGGATACATTAATTTCGACTTAGTCTTAAGTATTTAAAACGAGCATCAAACACCGTCTGCAATATGCATTGTTCCCAGTATACTCTGACCGTTCATATGTAATGAAACAATCGTAGTGTCTTGCGGATATTAATTCTGTGTATGCAATTACC